>JAQFZG010002077.1:0-18059 GCA_034695465.1 Entomobrya nicoleti
AAGAATTTTCACTATCTTTGATTTAATTTTGTTTTAATAATAAAACCGCCGATCGCAAACAACCAAATACATAGTAAATTTTCCTTTTTATGAGTAAATTTATGCGAAGTTATTTTGAAGCAAAACCAATTACACAATTAGCTTTGTTTAAAACCTGTAGTGTATGTAAATAATATTTACATGCTATTAAAATGGTAAGATTGAATAATTAGGAGTTATATAATTACCTTAATTGATCGAATGATAATGGCTCGTATGACTTGAATGCGATGCTTTGTATGTTGGCAGTTCAGCCTAAATCATTAATGTTGTATTTCTTGTAGTTATTTAGGCAAAAAATCCACACTACCTTGTAAATCAGCAGATCATTTATCACATACATACACAGCACAACCTAACATTGAACACAGTTAACGTTATAATATCCAATATTGTAGCCTGAACCTTTACACTTTACAAATTTAAATCCGTCACAGCGCAGGATTACGGTAAATCTTTGTTTGAGGACCTCATCTGGAATATAATAATGGCGTATGTAACCACAAAGCTTAGCATCTGAAATTAACAGCTCAACTACAATAAAATCATTATGTAAAATCCTGATTACACTCATTAAAATCCATTCATTTCATTTTAAACTAAACTAATGTAAACTAAACTCACCGAAGCCAAAAATCCATTTGTTATGTGAAAATATTTGCATGACAACGCAATCGGCTCTGACTGTAATTCAAGTTTCGCTAACATCAATTTTATATTGCCCAATTGATTATTCTGTGGGTGTGCTGTACAAATTGTGCACCATTTCCAAAAATGCTTTGAAATGTAGTCGTGAAACTCTGCAGCAATAATCCAAGTTTTCGCATTGAACAGCACTTGACATAACACCGGTACCCAGAAAACATTAAAGGACGATATTAAATATTTATCCGGGATTTGACACAAATGAGTAATTACGACAAAATAATATGTAATGAAGTGAAATCCGAACACATCATTGACTCTCTCGATATCTTTCCTTATCTTGGAAACAAGTTGAAAGCCCTGTTAATAAAATAAAATAGTTCTCAATCAAACAATATTTAAGACCATTAAACTATTTGTCTTTACCAAGTCACAATTTGAACTTCCAATCGCAATCAGTTCCTTATTAAACTCCCATGCTTTTGTTAACATGGAACAGCTCAAAGCAAAAATGAATCCCTGATTAATAAAATAGTATAACATGGCATGTGTCTGTACAGCCATCAAAATCCAGTTTCCGGATGACAACCAGATGAAAATTGGTTTGGCGAATTGAATGTCAAGATGCAAATCAGTTGCAATTTGTGCATACCGCTTTATATTATAATCGGAATACTCAAAGTTAAAATATGAATACCATATGCTCATTAAAACCACATAAAATCGAAATATGTTGTAGTGGTATCCCAGTAAATTCCACATATATGTACAACTAACGTTAATAATATCTTCCAATTTCTCTCTTTCAAACCAAATAAGTTTTACAAAGTTAAGCCACAACACAAGAGATGCCAAATATGTGGCAACTTCAAAGCTTGAACTAACTATTAAATTTGTATTCGTGGGAAAGTTGTATATACGGTCAGCAACCGAAAATATGGTGTAGAATTGGACAAACAGATGTAAAAGTCCGCATACAAATTTCTGCGATTTGTTGCTTTGTAAAGTGTAACGGTTGAATATTGAATTCCAATGTACACGAAAAGGGACAAAAAAGACGAGGCTAGAAATGTTTATAAAAAATATTAGTGGTGATGAGACGTGTGGGCTTTTTGGGAGTACATGTTTTTGCTTAACGTTTTTGTCGAACATTTTAACTCTGCAACCATAGTATAGTCATTAACCCAAACGATGAGGATGGATTATGGTAGAAATTTTGTTCAGTAACTCGTCAGTTTATTACTAGACTTTACTTAACAAAATTGGGCTTGTTTATCCATGGCTTTTGGCAAAAAAAGTAATTATATTTAGTAAAATTGTGGTTATTTAGGAATAAAGACGTCGTTCCAATTTGTTAATTGAATTTGTCTTTTAATGAGATCAGGAAGTTGTTGAAGGCTTCATCCGTTGACTTAATTAAATGCTTAATTAAGTCAAAGAATCCGTAATTTAGTTAATTGAAAAATTAATTTATTAAGATCCTTAAACAAACCTTATGTGTAATATAAGGGACGCAATAATAGAGTCGACTTCTTCTTAGTATACCTTCATCTTAAACGATTATATGGAGACGAAATTTGTTAGTCGAACTTTTTTTTATTGTCGAATTGTACATAATCGACTGCTACATTGTTGACTTTTTTTAGTCGACCTTTAGCAGTCGAACATGCATACTGTCGAACGTTTTTAGTCGACCAGAAACAAATATATTTAGTACGGATGGGAGTGTTGGGTTGTGTTTAGTAAATTTGGGTTCAATTAAGCTTAATACAGCCGAAAAATGAAATTCGACTTTTTCCGACTAAATTCGACTAGTAAAAGTCTTCAAAACGAATGTCGACTAAATTGATTTCTTCTAACAAAATTCTACTAAACCGATTTCGTTTCTAAAATTTCGACAATAATTTTAAGGTCGACTAACAAATTTCTACAAATAAAATTCGTCTAATATGGTTATGCACTAAGACCTATTCGACTCTATTATACCGACCCGTAATATAAATATGGAATAATTAACCACAAAGCTTAATATCCAGTACAGAATATTAGCGTCGCAAGCAAAATAATCTAACCTTTTTGCTATAGCAATCCATTTTCAAAACTTTTTTTTAATAATGTACTTTTCGACAAAAGTTAAGATAATTATTATAAACACAACTCACGTGCCACGGTGCACAAAAGCCATAATATTATTAACCGAACCGCAATAAATTTAACTGAAATAACAACTTAGTAAAAACATGTTAGAAAATGAAATGAAATTCAATACGTTTTAGAATAATGTAACGATAATGTTTTATTGATTTATGTTGCTGATTGATAAGGAGTTTTAAAGTTCACACAATCTAACTTACCTCCAAGTGCATTCAAACATCTGTAATACATATTTCTCAAACATTGAATAAATCTTAGTTCCCTACTTTCACAATATAATTTATAAATTATAAATGACAGTCATTAATATCAAACATAACTCCATTGCATAATAATAAATGCTTAACTTCATTTCAAAGCCATAAACAAATAGTGCTATTCCCTCACCACTGAGCCAAAGTATAAAAATTACAGATATGTTACCACTCATATTTGGCTTACTGGCACTCGACTACTTTGCATCATATGGAGTTTATCGTTGTCTATGAACTTCAGCCACCATTCATAAAATCCCGTTGAAGATATCGTTGCAATAAATAAATGCAGGCATCATACCTCCAAATCGAAATGCTAAATCCGAGTTTGTATAAGCTTTCTGTCCAACATCCGAATGTAATCCATGTTTCCTTAAATTTTGAGTAAATTTGTTGGCTTGATACTTTGGCAAAATCTATGCTGATTTGGAGCAGTTCTTTAGATCTTCTTGAATAAAATTATCTAAATTCAGTTATATTCTATGTGATCTAGTTTACTGCAAATTGAAATCCTGTCCCGAACTAGTTCACCAAACTCTCTGTAGGGAATTTTGCGTAAATAACCAGTAATTTTTAAAGTTTGGCTCACAAAATGTATTCAACTGTAATAAAATTGTTTTGAAGATCGTTGCTGCAGGGACATATGGTTGGAGAATATTGTTTTTGGATAACCTAGTGTCTGTACCATACTTTATATTGGCGTTAAATACTAGAGGCCTCATGGAGAAACGTTTTACTTATAATTAAGCAGAAAACTGTATGGCCGAACAAATTCAGACAAATATTTTGTAGGTTTGCAGGGTTGGTGTAAATTGTGACTAGCATTTTTCAACAAAAGACACAAACAAAATGAGGCTTTGTGACATACCTTTACCTTCATTTAGTTTGCACGTGTTGGTACCAATTATCTTTGTCCTAGAATAGAATAGTCTTTGTTTTCGAACTGAATAAAATAATATCAAGTTATTTGTTTAAAGTGTTCCCGTAGACACTGAATCTAGGAATGTATAAGTTATATCAAAGAATTCACATGATAGTGCAATTGATTAGACACCCTTATATAGGACACCATAACTACTTTGGAATGAAAACATGGGGTGTTAGACATGCTAAAATTCAACAAATTAAATTTTAAAACATTGGATATTAAATATTGCTAAATTACTTGTTCCAAATTGTCTTCGGTAAAAATAACTCTAGCAATACAAGCAACATTAATGCAATAACTATACTAACATAAGCAACCCAAATATATCTAAAATCATTCATTTTTCCAGATTTTGCATTACCATCTATTTCAAATTCCTTGCTTAAAGATTCGGACAATCGGCGACTAGCCGACGTATACCCTCCCAATGGTGTGTACTTAGAAATCATTAGATTTACCAAAGGAAATCCCCAACTCTGGTTGAATTTACTGTATTTCAAAAATGATTTCAAGGCGGCTAACTGATTCAACAACTCAAAGTAATGATCCTGATATCTGTATATACCAGACTCCGTCAGCGAACAAATTCTTTTTTTAAATATTTCATCAAGATAATTCAAGTCATTGCTGAACCACAAGTGTAGCTGTGCAAATAAAATTGGATCATTATTTTCGATTAACAAATATTCTCCATACAATAAATATAATAGCTTATGATCCAGTGACGAGTCATAGCCATATCCATGTATCCCAGTTGTCAGTTTTGTGAAGTAAATCAATGCAAAACGATGTAAGATTGTGCACTTAGGGGAGAATATTTCTCCGGTTTTAAGGTTAACGTTTTTGAAATTACTTCCTAATTTTTCTCTAACTGGCTGAAACTTAGAGGGAAATACTTCACACCAAAATAATTCCTGGTAGTCCTTTCCTGAATTCGCAATTCTTGAAATTTGTACCCAGCTGAATGAATACCAACTAGTTCTTCCTAGTGTCGTACTTGATAAATTTTTTTGAAGTGTATTATTTTTGAGGATCGATTTGTCGACTTCAATGAAGATGCTTTCAATGTGTGTGTCAGCTAATATTGAAATTGACTTCGCATAAACTAAATCAGTGAACGACGTTGGTATGCCAATAAGTTCTGAAACTTTGGTCATGTAAGTATACAAACAAGATGTATACTGGTTACGAACTAGATGACACGTATACAGCCAAATAAAAACTAAAAACCACTGATGATATGTTAATGATTTTTGTTGATCATTTCCCTGTTCAAGTAGAGTCGAATATAACCAGTAATATTGATTTACTTGCATGCCTGTGCTTTCTAAGGTAAAGCCGAGACACAACATGGTGGTCAACAGTGCAATCCAACCGATTTTACCAAAGGGCATTACTAACATAAAGGCATTGAAATCCACAAAAACTTCTTTACTACTTCGTTTACTTATATAAAGGGAATATCTTAATCCATGGGTTTGAGCTCCAAATGAAAAGAAGCGGGGAATATAATTTTCACCGGACTTTATTTCTGGTAGAGCTTTGAGGTGGTACAAAGAGCGAAAGATTTGTTGGCAGGACTCGGAAGTGCAATTGAGTGAACCCTCTATGATACCCAATACACAGATTTGGTTAGCTTTGTGAATTCCAACTACGTCATGGTTCAATCTTTTCCCGGTAAATGCGCAGCGATTTGTGATATATTTGGGTACATTGGAATAATACAAAAGCTTATTCTGTGTTTTTGGATATACACCGTACCAAATTGATCTTTTGTTCACCAATACTATACTGGCCTCACATATTAACCATCGGAGTTTCCGTGAACCAAACCAGCAATCATTAAGTGTTGTTGTGCAAGGCACAAACATTTTTGTATCGTGTTTACTCAAAAGAATGATTTTTGAACCCAGTCGGTAATATTCAGTTTCCAATGAAACTTCTGTTTCACTTTTGTTTCGAAGAGACACAGGAAAAACGATGTAGTCAGCCAAATATAATGTTCGCTTGTACCTTTTGAGTCTTTCAGCAGTAGCACAAGCAAAATAAAATTCCAAATTGTTTTTATGTGAGCCCCCAACTATAGGTATTTGTAGTATAACCATTATGCTGTGTTTTACTTGTGAAAGTGTTGCTTCATAAATAGAAGAAGTGAAATTTAAATCTAGTTGGGTAGTTCCCTTAATTTTTCCTCTAGTTGTGTATTTTTCGGAAGGAAAAAAGCTTAACTTGTTATTTTGAGTTTGAAGTATTGCAAAATTTGGTTGCAGGTTCATCCAAGAATATTGTAAGAAGACTTGTTGTAGATCTGTGCTTACGTTTGCCATCCAAAATAAATGGATGGTACAGAACTGGAAAGCTTGAAAGAAATCCCGTGCTTGTGGAAAAGTGGTGGTCATACTTAATATCGAACTTATCATGGTGCTTATTGGTAAAACGATCTTTTCCAAGCAATATTGTTTTTTTTGTTTTTACTGCGCAAATTTCTAGTTTATTGGAAAAAACAATTGCGTCTACCTTATCAAGTTCTTTTTCGAATATTCTAAAATGTTCTAAAACTTTATCTAGAACAAGTATTAAGTATTTGCTCAAATAAACGGATTATTAAGAAATTGATGAACTGGTAACTTCTAAAGCTTGATTTTTAATTTTAAAAAAATGTAACGATTGATCTTCATTTGATGTTAAAAATTATATGCTAAAGTGAACACATCAAATTAATAGTACTTTATAAGTTGTATTCCTTTGTATTCCTAAATTCTAATGGGTAAAGAACATAACAAAACACTTAAGATTTGCTTAAATGAATTTCACTTGACGATGAAATCAATCATCAGTGGCTTGTAGAAAATAAATCAAAAAATATAATTATTTACTTGCAACTCCATCTTTAAAACTTACGTGTAGTTGTTTAACTTGTTTCCAAGGATATGCCTAACGATTAGACAATTGAATATCCGAAGATCTGAATCAATAGCAGCAAACTTAATAAACGTTTTCGCATGCTCCAAGAAACCAAAGCGCAATACACATGTGAGTCGAATTATGATTTGTATAACTAGTACAGAATATTCAATACTTTGTCACGTGAAGGACAATTTATAGGTTTAAAATTAAACAAAAGCTGAAATCAATGGAGTAGATTGAGTTTCGTTCAATCCAATAAAAAATTTGTAAGAACGATCAAATTCCGTTCACAATCTTTTCTTGATACCAGTAGCCATTTTTAGTTACCTTTATATTTATTTGGCATAGAGCAAAAAAGTAGTACAAAATACAGTGTAATATTTTAACTACGAGATTCATTAATTAAGGCTACCATTCTAGGTGATGTTGCATAAATTGACAAATTCAATGATATTAAACTACTAGTGGATTTCAAGCCATTACAACAATGTCTTGAACCATCTTTGTACCTTTATTTTGCTTTCTTATGCTACTCCTGATATTTCTTTTGTCATATATTTTTCGTACTGAAACAATATTTCTACAGTTATTATCGCGAAATGTAAGTGGATTAAACTCTAAAAAATTGTTTTTAACGTCATTGCTCCAAAAAATGTTTTTTGAATTTTGTTTTAGATAGCCTGCTGTTGGTACCATTCTTTACATCGTTGGTGTACACTAAAGGCCCCCAAGAGAAATTTTTCAATTATAAATAGGCGGAAAATTTTATGGCTGAACAAATAAAGACAAATATATTGCAGGTTTGCAAGGTTGGTGGAATATGTGACTAGTATTTTTGGACAAAAGACACAAGTACAAGAAGGCTTTCTGACATTTTTACCTGCATTCTGTTTACCCATGTTGTGAACATCTATCTTTGTCTGATAGCACGCGTTGTCTTTGTTTTCGCTATAACTCCGTTTTGCTCCACCTTGTGCTAACTCTCACATATTTTTTTTTATTCCAATCTTGCGTTCTGTTGATAAACAATTAAAACCTTGGCCATTTAATCGAATTTTTGCTCACTCTTTCAGTAATTAGGATGATTAACGTAATCAAAATTTTCTTGAACAAAATAATGTTATCAAATTACCTTAATCGGAATCCATTAAATCCAAAGTGAAAAGTAGTACTTTAGAACGAACATATTGAAATGGCTTTATCTCATACATTACATTTTGGGAAACTTAGCGCAGAATTTAAATTCCTTGCTTGGATTTTTCCCATTACGAATTAAAACCTTCACTATTAACTATGAACTCCATTGGGTTTCCATCCCAACTTTTTATTCCGTATTCATGGTAAACTTTTACGTCTACCTTGTATACAAATCAGCCGATGATCATCTTTTTAGCTTGGCCATACCTGGAAATCGGTAGAATAACAATCATATTAAAAGATTCGAACAAAAATATTAACTTAATTCGTTACATATTTTTAATTTCTTTAATAGAACAAGTAATAGAGATTTGCTGTCTGTGAGCAGCATTGCATATTCAGGATTCTCTGCAATATTTATTTTTGGCTTTATAATTAGCATGTTGTTAAATTTGTGGAATATTCGTACCTTCCTGTCGCTGCTTCAGAAATGGGTTAAGATTGAAGGAAAGTTTTTCTTTTTATTTCACGAAGAACTAAATCTTTAAAAAATGCATCGATTTTTGCTCGGTAGCTACACGTTTAATATTTTAATACTTCTTTATGGAATTTACATGGGATTCGCCCATTTTATAAGTCGTCTTTGTATTTTGCCGCATCTGTGAATAGAGGATGATAATAATACATACGGATTCGGGTTTCTTTCATGGTTTGTAGTAACGTTAATGGTAACGTCGATATTTTTTGAGGACTCTAAAGTAGTTTTCCTAAATGTTAGTATTATTTCAGTATTTCGTCAAATTAATATGCATGTGAATCAAATTGTGGAAGAGAACATGCTATTTCAGAAATACATGCGACGGAATAGCTTCATAGATTTAACAAACTTGATATCGGCCGTAAGAAAGCAAGTGAGACTAGGAAATGAAGCGTTGAGACGATCACAAGCTGTGTTTCTATTTGCTGCTTTTGGGTGTTTGGTTTTAAGTTTATTTCTGCGTTATGATTCGATGTTTCAAAGAAATGAAGTTTTCCAAGAAAGCTCACGACTCAAACTGATTATGAGCTATTTTGCTGTATTCCGAATGTTTATGAAAGCAAGAGTAGCCGAAGAAATTATGCACGAGGTGAATTGAGAGATTACCAAAATCTAAAGGTATATTATTATTTTTACTAACGTTACAACAATGACTCAAATTTAAATGCTTTAATTGACACAGAAGAAGAAAATCGCTACTCTATTAACAAAATTGAAATCTGTAAGGTCTGATATTGAAGTAAGAATTTATGTACTCAAATACGCATATATATTTATAATTTTAAATACTTGCTTATAATAATTGCATGTTTTCCAAACACAGGAAACTTTACGTGAACTATCTAAAATGTCGTCCGAGCAAGTATAACGATGCAGGCGTTATAAGGTTTGACACTTCTTTTCTCCTTTTGGTACGTTTTTGACCTTACTGATGGTTTTATTTCAAACAAATTGATCCAAACTAATTAGAACTATTGTAATTGAATTCGAACGGATTTGATTTTATGAATGTTTTTTCAGGCCCTCGGAAACGTTGCTACATATTTGGTTGTGCTTTTACAATTTACCAAGTTATAAGAATGTGACACAAAACCATAATAATGCATTTACTAATGTATTGATGAAATTTTAAATTATATCCCATTTTTCCATAATGCAATAAGAAAACCAGACATAATCCAACCTTTTTAAGGTGCATCTGAGCCTCACTAAAAGTTTACTTGAGTTGCAAGGAACTGCAAGGAAGCCACTGAAACTCACTACTATTGATCGTAGAAGACTTCACTTCTTTAGCTATCCAGCCTAGCTCCGGTCGTATTGTGCGTGCAGATCAACGTGCAATTATTGTGTTTGATAGTAAACCTAAAGTTGGATTGCGAAGTATGACAGGGTATTTTAATTCCAGTGCCTGAAGTTTGGAAATTAAGTGTTTCGAATAAACAGTTGTGATTCGAAAAAGTTATTTATTGTATGATACGACTAATTAGAATTTTTTAAATGCCATTTCTAAATTAAATTAAATCATGTAATTATCCTGAGTTAAAAGCGAAAATTTGTCACACGAAGCTGGTTCGCTAAGATATATTCACGTAGAACTTGAACCTTTTCGTAGGTAACTATAAAAATGTTCCTTTAATACTTACCCAAAAATACATCAGTCAATTTTTAAAATGAAAACATTTCCTTGCGTTGCATTGGGTCACCAAATTTAGTTTTACCGACTGCGTGAAATTTTAGCTCTGCTAGTTTTTATTGTCGAATTGACGTTACTGCACATGAACCAAATTATGCAATTATGAACAAATGCAATTACATAAATGAGCCATTGGTTTCTATCAAAAACCAACAATTTGTATTTTGTATTTATGTATTAAAACCTATGACCTAAGCTATTTGAAGTGAACCTGCATAAAATAATGCTTCCGATTGAAGCAATCAATATACCTAATGAGTAAATCGGGTTGGGTTAATTTGAAAACTTAAAGCAGTAAAACTTGCAGGTAAAAATTGTTTTAATGCAACATTTCCAGTGAAAATGTCGAATTTTTACGCGCATTTCAAAAATAAACAGAATCCCAGATGATGTTAAACTATAGATAAGCATTAAAACAAAGTTACAATATTTCCGCTCATATTTATTAGGTTTTTCTTCCTCAACACTCTTGCTGGTCTTCTTTAAAGCAAACTGCTTACTATTTCTAAAGCATTTGGGCCACCAATCCCACATTCCAGATTCCTTGATAAATTTCATCCTTTTCAACACAACTGGATGAACGTACCCACTTAAAAATAATGATAAACTTATATCTGAATAAGGCTCTTTTCAAATGTAAACATTTTGAGTACCCTTTCTCTGTAGCTGCTGTCCAAGCTCGTTGGCCAAAATTTCTGGAACAACCAAAGCAGCTCGATTGCACTCGGAAAGAAACTTTTCGAAATGATCATGTTCCACGTTCCATGCTTCATATCTTTTTCCCGTAATATCCCATGAATGTCTCCTTCCATACTCAATAAGTGGGTCGAATGCTGATGTTACTAAAGATTCGATCTCGGGAAGCAATCTTGTATGATTCATAATTTTAGATAGAGTTGCGCTTTTAAAATTATTAAACATTGATGCTTGTGCCCATTCATAAATTTCAGAAGTAATAGTAAACATGTGCGGATTGGCAGGATCGTGCGTCAAGTAGTGCGAATTCACTTTAGTTGAATGAAGCCAAGCCGCCGTCTTATTGTCGCGTTTTATCTGCCTTTGTACCAAACTATAATCCAAAGGTCTTGCATCAAAATGAAGATGTGACGATCTAGAGTAAATCGTAAAATTGTTATCAACTAGTTCTTGAAAAAATTCGTAAGGTATAGATTTCCTGAGTGTGATCATATTGTAAACGTTTTTACTTTTATATGCATTGCTAAGTACAATTCCAACCAAGAGAAAGCCTCCAACGGCAGAACATATATTGAAATTTGTTGTAACGCTGCTGAAAAACGGATCACCTTGTTCAACCAAAACTTTAAACGTATTGAAAAGGTATCCAAGAATCATCGTAAAATAACTTTGGTAGTAGCTACCTGTTTTAGGAACTCTTCCTACAATCCATGCCAAAGATATACCAGAAAGTAGTATACACATCCAAATATAGATATCATATACACTGAACACTTCGGAGAAAGGAATAAATTGTTTCCCTCTGTCGCCACCACAACTCACAAACCGCAGATTAGTAACTTCCTCCGGCAGTGCCAGCAGACGATAAACAGAATAATTAAAGGATTCACCCGAAATTGGTAGAATTGTTGTGAGAGCCACATCCCTGCTTTTAATTGCCTTTTCGTGTATTCGACCTTTTATGCATACCCTGTCGTCGAAGTAGTGATACGTGTAGTTGCCCATCATCACTTGCAATAAACTTGCCATGGCGTGAAATAATCTGTCATCAAAGTTTGTAAATGGAATTTTCGCTAGCGACTTAAGTTGCATTTTTGAATTTTCAAAGGTTGTGGAATCTTTCGACAAGTAGTTTTTACAATAACGTAAATGATTCGTTATTGCGTTAAAAATTCGGTAATCTTCAGAATCACTTTCCGAATCTGGAAGCTCCCATAACGTATTTGGTTCATTTGATTCTGTACTTCTTCCAGATAAATCATATGAAAGGGAGTCCAAGTTAATCGGATGTCTTGTTAGGGCAGGTCTAAGCATAAAATTAGATTTACAATTACCACAATTTTCAATTCTCGTAAAATACGCAATGTATCCTGATATTAAATTAATGTTTCGAGACACTTCTTGAAAGTTTGCCGCTATAAATACATTTGAAGTTAGTCGTGAATAACCTGAAATCTTCTTTATATAAACTGCATTAGTGATCCACCTGTAAAATTCCTTTAGCTCGCCATCAAATAAATCTTGATTGTTTCTTATGGGAAATGGCATTCGGGACCAATTTGGTTGCTTGTATTGCATTGAAATTAGCAGACTAACCTGTGGAACGCTAGACGGTTGGATATAATTGAAATATTGAGTTTCTGCGGTAATATGATAATTAAACTTTTTTGGATACTTGGAATGCACACTTGAAAAAAAAAATCTGGGAACAAATGAACGTGAACTTGACATCTCCATGGTTTCATACGTGAGCTTATATTAAATAAATGTAGCTGCATTGATAAATTAGCTGCTTCTTGGTGTTTGTAGAAGTTATTTTTTTCCAAATGAACGGTTGGATGCCGTGTTATAAATATGCTGAAATTTGTCAAGCTGTCTTACAACATTTGGGTTGGTGGGTGGTAAGAAATTGATACCCATGTTATTGTCTAGTTGAATGAAGCACATATGTCTACTGAATATATTTAGCACTGTATTTAAATTTGAAATTATAAGGTCGTCTGTGATCTTGCAATACACATAAAATCCGTTGTAAAGGGAACTTATTTCTAAAGTCATTATAAATATGTTTCTACTCTTGGAACTCTTCATATTGACAATTTAACGCTTAGTGTGAAACTTCCAAATTAAAATATCATTGATGTGTTTACTATTGTACAAAAACAAATATTTTGTTGAGTTGTTGAATTCCGCTTGTATTGTCAATGGGCTAACTATGGATATTTGTGAATATCTGCTTGACAAAAAAAAACAATTTTGTGAAAGACATCAGTAAAATGGAAAAAATCCTATTTTGGTGGCTTAAAATATTTGAATCGATGCTTATATTCTTTTTGAATTTGGCGAGGTTTGACAATTTGTTATGTTACTACTTGTATTCACCCAAGCTATGACTTGGTATTATTATTCGACGAAATCGCTAGCTCAGTGTTGAAAATTGTACAATACGTTTGGACGTTCAATAACTTGTTGTTTAAATAAACTTACATTTCGAACTTTGACTGGTTGTTGTTTGAATTAATGTAGTAGTTGGAATTATGGTTTGTCAAAACATGTTTATGATACGTTTTTGAAGATAATTAAACCAAATACTGATTTATTTTTCTGGTTGTTTTTCTAAAGGCTGACTTAGTGAGTAATCGAATGTTATATTGGTAGTGTCCTAAGTATTCCCATATGAAAATGTAGAGTTGATATTACATTCGTTTTGTAGTACTACATCAACATATTTATTGTTTTCACTATGATTGAAGCTAAGGTAATTATAAGGTGTCGGGTCAAAATCTCCGAAACAACAATGTCCGAATACCAAAATCTCCGACCCATAATGTCCAAAACCAAAATCACAAATACGTCAAAATGCCAAATGCGCCAAAATGCCCAAAGGTTAAATGCATTGTTTAATCAAAAAAAATAGTTGATCCAGCCGTTTTTTTGCTGCTACACACCTGAAAACGTTTTGCAACATCATTTTCATAAAATCAAAGGAAATTAAAACTTGATCAGGGTAATTATTGGAACTGTGATCGATATGGGTTAGACTCAACCATATCATAACTTAAATAAGAAAAATTACTGCAATTAAAATTTATAACATTTATTCGAGCTAAACGACTGTTTAGAAATTCGCACTTAAAATTACTCTTGTGGTAAAATACATACAACATGAAATATTTGAATAATAAGAAAATCGGATGAAATGACGCACTTCGTTTGTGATTTTGGTTTCGGTGATTTTGGCTCGGAGATTATGGTATTCGGACATTTTTGTTTCGGAGATTTCCATACCCGACCAATTATAAAGGTTACGAAAAAATATATGCCGAAATAATCAGCCAACACGTATTAACCGATAGCTTTATTTCGATTTATTTTCCTATTTTATTTAACTAATTGTTTTTTCTGTAAGCCAGAAACTATCTGAAGAACGGTAAACATATTAAGTAATAAATCACACTAAGCCAGGATGTTTTAAAAATGTGTATGGGAGTTTTATGAAAAATAAACTTATGATTATATTTGAAAGATGAATAATGTGCTTTGTAAAAGTGTAAAAGTATATTCACTATTCCTTATGACGTTAAAGGCTAAATCATATTAGATCCACGAATCTCAGTGCGCAATGGTGTCTATGACCATAGCTTACTTTATTACTATAGGCTGAACATTACCCAAGCTTCAGACGACATCCGAAGTTTGCACCGCGGCAGCACTAGGCACAGCATCACCTGGTAGAGTGACTGTGACTATGCATGCATATAAACAAAAACAACAGACATCTGTAGTTTTTATTTACTTCGCTAATTATAGCAATCAAATTATTATAAATATGTAATATTTTCAGTGCTTTTAATTCATATTTAAAACTTAATTTATTTTGGTGTAAACGAACCGAACAGTGAATTATATCAAAAGGAAAGGACGACAGACCAGCGGTGGAACCCCAAACTCTAGTAGCTATATTTTTATCTCAACATATTTGATTATGTAATTATGCAAACTAACTAATATTATAACTTATTATTAACTGATTATTTGGTTTTTTATTATCTACTTCACAGGACAAGACAGTACTCAAAGAGGCCGAACCACCGAGTTTCTAGTAATAGTGATCTGAGAGGACTAACTAGGAGAGGTCAATTTCCAGCAATCCTGACTGGCTAACTTTGGAAGCGGAGGAAATAGAAATATTGGCCTAACCGCAAAAAGGGGTCTAGTTGGGAAGCAGAGCAGTCTCCGTTCTTCGACCCCTGGATCAGCTAGAAAAAAAAGGAGGTGGAGCGACGAAGGCAAAGTCAAGTAGTAAATTGAATAGTGTTTTTAAACCGACTTATGCCACAATTTACTAAATGTATACTAATTAAACTTAACGAAGGATTTTCATGTAGTTGTGATTCGAGAATTTCGTCAATATCCGTTCTCCAGCCTTAGCAACCCACATCACCTCAGTACCTTCCAAGATGGGAAATAGAAGAATCTGTTGCGTTCCACTGTGTCCATCCAAAAGTGGAACTCCAGGAATTAGTTTCCATGAAATACCATCAAACATGGAGTTGCGAAAAAATTGGCTATTAGTTCGGAGGGATGCTAACAACCCAAACAAGAGCTGGATTCCCGGAAGCAGGTACTTTTTATAAAAAAAATGTACATTGGACATTGCTGTGATTAGTTATTGAATCAAATATATTTATCAAACATTTTAGGTCAGCAGCGTGTTCTCGTCATTTCTTGGACAGTGATTACATCCGATAAGATCTCAAGATCCTCTTTTCTTAAGTTTTGATCCCTGTCACATCATTAAAAACGTTCGGAACCAGTTTTTGGATGAAGAAAGAAAACTGCAACAGCCAAATAATTTCCGCTAAGCCAATCAAAATATTGTACGAAAATCAAAAGGTGCTACCAATTAAACCAGTACGATTTTTAACAAGAAAATCCCTTTATCCAACCAATTTTGAAAAAATGAATGTAAAAAGGGCCATTCAGATATTTTCAACAGAAGTAATTGCTGCTCTTGAATTTTGTAAATCTAAAAATCTGTGCGGCTTTCGAAATATTGATGGAACTGTGGAGTTTATGAAGTTAATTCAGAAATGGTTTTTGGTGAGGCTATTTATAAAAATTCTTGTAATACTTTTGTAATTACGTGTTATTCATTATGTGCGTATTTGTATTTTACAGATCCACAACGTTTGTAACACAACGCATTACATTCGATCCCGGGATGAAAATAGGATGCATTTCAGAATGATCGATGATTCACGTTTGGAGTGGCTTGAAACAGATTTTCTGGGATATTTATCTTCGTGGAAGGAACATGCATCAACTGTTTCAACAGCCAACAGAAAATCTAAAACCCAGGGATTACTCACGAAAGAGACTTATACCGCAATTAAAATTACAACTTTATCAACGGTTGCCTGTGTCAAGTGAGTTTTCATAATTAGTGTGACAATTGTGTCATGCATGCCAATACAAATGGACAGTTAAAGATATATGTTGTTTCAGGTATTTACTAGTAATGGGGTTTCATTTCGTGCTAACCCGCAAATTTACCAGTGATGATGTCGAAGGCATCTTCTCAGCTATAAGGGCTTCTCAAGGCAGAAACGATCAGGCTAATGCAGTTGGCTCAATTTATGCTATTGAAACTATTTTGAAGACTGGATTATTTTCATGTAGTTCTTTCGGAAATTCTGCGGTGTCTTCCAGCGACACCATATCATCAGCCTTTACAAAGAGGAATGCGATAGGATCAGCAATGCCAGTTGGTAGTTTAATTCAGCTCAATAGGGAACAGCAAGCGTTGGCAGCAAAACTTGGAAACCCACCCGGTAATTGAGTATATTTTGTTATTTTAATTGTTTAAAAATCATTAATTTGTTCTATTTTTAAAGACATTCAAAATGTCACCACCAAAGTCGCCGGAATTTCAATGGTTGCTGGTTTTATGCTACGACTTTTGAAATCCAAGCATAATTGCCCAGAAAGTTATCTCAAGCTGGTTGGAACCCCGGATGACGCAGTCAATAAGTTAATCCAGCTTCAAGATCGGGTGGTCTTTTGTATCCGTCAAATAATTTTGTTGCATTTGTAAAACTAATATTTGATATTTTAAATAGTTGCCATCATTTTTCATATAATGAGGCGTTGGTAAAGTCATGGACAATCACGTTTATTAGCCTGATTCCTGATAATGCATTGGTTTGTGGTTGCGCTGATATTTCACACACAATTCTGGTTCGAAAAGTAATAATGACTAGTCTATGTAAAATTTATTTTACTAACGTATGCTTTAATGCAACCACCTTTGCAAATGATAAACCAAAGTTTCAAAATAAATCTATGTCAAAAAAGTGAAGAAACTTTAACCAATGAAAGAATGTATGTTGTATTTTTTCGAATATAATAAACTGTGAAATGTTATATATGCTTTCGATAAATATTTTTTGCATTTTTAAGTGTTTAAAAAATCATAATTAGCATTCTGGGTACACGCAAATGCAAAGTGTAATGCAGAGAGACAAAGACAGAGGTTGCGCCAGACAGCGCCCCTCGCGGAGATTTGTTGACAACTCGTCCGTCGGAATGTTAAATGTGTTGGAATGCGTAGTGGCCAGCCTATAGTAATAGAGTAAGCTATGCTATGACTCACTTGAAAAGTTACCTTTTTATCACAGCAATAATGTAAATATTTGTCGACATAAGCTTAAAAATAATTAAGATGAATACAACTAATGTGCCACGGTAAACCAAAGCCGAAATGTTATTAACGGAACTACAAAAGAATAAAATAGAAAGAGTTTATTGTCATTTAGACACACTGTAAGAGTTAACATACAATAAAGGGAAATTCAAGATGTTTTATAATATTATACGATAAGTTTTATTGACTTATGTTGCTGACTGATAAGTCGTTTTAAAGCGAACGCAATTTACCTTTGACCCCAGCGCATTCGAACATCCACAATACTTATTTTTGAAACATTGAATAAATTTTAGTTCCCTAATTTTACAATATATTTTATAAATGACAGTCCGTAATATTAAACAAAACTCCTTCGCATA
>JAQFZG010002078.1:0-18051 GCA_034695465.1 Entomobrya nicoleti
ATGCGATCTAAAAACTTTTTTCTCCTTTTCATGAATTTTAAAGACCCTTCATTTCATGTCATTCAATACACCAGTATCAGATGCCCTTTACCAAATTGTATGCATCTTTTCCCAATTTTACATGGGCCACACACAAAATATAATATTTTTTGAAATATAAACGATCAAATTTTATTTTTTCAAAGGCTTACCTCCATCCTTGAGAGTGGCAGGAAGAGTTTCCTCAACAATGTCGAAGTTATTGAGAGTGGGTTCTCCATCAAAATGATGTTTCAAAATTACTTTCCTCGCCTGCATCTTTCCCAACAAGTTATGATGATAACCACCACTACCACCAAAGAAAAAATTTTCACTGACGGATGTACTTTAATGTTTTCTTCTTCTTTTATTCGCCAAAAAAAGCTTTCCTTTTTTATCACGGCCCTCTTAAAAAAAATCTTTCCAGTTATAAACGATGTTTCTTCGATAATAATGATGCCTTTAGACTTGACTGTGATTTAATGAGCCAACATGAAGGAAAAAATTCCTCCACACTTTCTATTTCTCCTTGTTAATATTCTTATTATAATCAAAAACCCTAGAAAAAGTTTCTCATTCCTCAAGAAATTACGTTGTATTACTCACTCAGTGACTCAGTTAAATACAATCAAAAAGTGAAAGTATTCACGAGACTCTTTCCATCCCCCTCACACCATTCAGATTCTTTAATACTTTCTTTTTAAATCGTCTTAAATAAAATTGCGCATTTTCACTGGACTTCTTCTTCAACAGCTTTTTTCTTCTCTTTTCATCATTTCCACTCCTACAGTTCCACTTCCACTTTTCTCAAAGATAGAATGTCAGTATTATTTGCACAGCCATATAGCATCAGAATAAATTCTTTCTTTCCGTCAAATAGTGCCACTCACCACTTTGCACTATCACCAACCAAAAGAAACTTCCAATCCAATATAAGATCCAGATACACCACCACCTCCTCCACAGCACATACCAAACACCACTAATAACAAAAAATGGCAGCACCAGAAGGAAAAAACGAAGAACTACACAAAAAGTCTCAAGATTGTTCGTTCGGTTGAACAAGTACAAACATTCACACAAAAAAATATCTGACGAACACGAGATGATAACAATGCAATGATGAAATCTTCTCTTCTCCTCCACCAAAAAAGAAAGAAATGCCAACAAGAGAGAGTCACAGAATAAAGAAAAATGTAGGCAAAAGTTTTTTTTTGCAGAAAAAAAGGAGGTTCTCACAATAAAAACGAACAAGAAGAAGGAATGTTTTGTGTGTGGCTCACTTTTTTCTGATTGAATAACCTCTAAAAATTCTGCTGCTTTCTCTTTTTTTTCTGTCTTCTTGTTTACAGACTCGATTTATTGCTGCTCTGCAACAACTGGTGGTGGTAAACTGCAACTGCTGCTGGTGTAGTGTTGATGATGATTTTTCTGTGTCCCTTTTTTGGTCCTTATACTTTTGTTCCTTTTTGTGCGATGTCTGGTTTTAGTCGATTTTCTTTTTCCCAAAAATATATATATGCACAAGGATAAACGTGTGACGTGGTGTGTTGGTTATTTTTTGTGCTCCTTTTTTGAAAATGCGAAGTTTAACGATAAGAACACGTTGGGTAGATATTTTCTCACGATGCGAGATGAGAATACGATGTAAATTGCTGCAGCTGTGGCTTGGCTACACGGTGGCGTGGCAGTAATATTAGTCCACGAGAGACAGTTGGTGTGAATAAAAATGAGAACTGGTCCGTCACACACCAGAAGCGCTAAGAAAAAAGTGACATGTATGATTAACGTCACAATTAAGTTTTATAGTCCAAAAAATTAAAAGTTTCTTCTTAAGGAGATGAGATGTAATGAAAGGAAAGAAAAAGGGAAAGGACGCGAAATGAAAGTTTAATTCCATTTTATAACACTTCTTTACTTATTCTCTTGTAAAATACTCTAGTTTTATAAAATGTAACGCTAAAAAAGAATTTGAAGGGGTGTTACATAAATTGGAATTTTTGGTTTTTTATCTAATTTTCTCTAGTTGATTGTTTGGAATGATGAAGGATAATGATATAAGATGGCAAGATGAACTAAAAATATGATAAAGCCTGAAATGTATTCATACAAGTGTGAGTGAAGATAACATGCGTTGCGTTCTTAATAAAAAAGAAGCTTGTGGTGATTTCAGTGATGGGAGTGAAAGTGAGTGTCTGTCAAAATTAGAAATAGAGAAGATCTCAAGGATAAATGTTGAAGATGCAAAAGTTGGATATTCAGAGACAAAAGTGGAGAAGGAGAATACAATATGCCAGTGAGATTTGCTACATGTGGCTGTGGCATATGTCTTGGATCAAGACTCATGCAAATCCACTCTGTATGTTTTATTTTACTACGTTATACATGTGATATGAGTATACTTTTAGCATAAACGTAGTCTAATATTTTTAATATTAATTTCCTCACGTTTTCTTTATCCCACACAACAAAACTAAAGTATTTCTTAATATGGAGAAAATATTCAAGGATGAGAGAAAGTCAAGGAAAGGATAAACCAAAAAGAAAGTATGCTCTCTTCTTCAATACTTTACTTTAAGTTTCTTATTCGACGTTGAACGACAAGCAGGAAAAGCGAAGAAAAAAGAGACAAGATCTGTGATCCTCTTTTTTTTCTCTCGTCCTGGTTATTATTTTCTGGAAAAGATGTGTGTCCTTTCTGCAACGACAGCAAAGCCGACAAAAACCCACAGAGCTATCAGATGATGAGGGGAAGTAAGGTTTCGAATGGGACAAGGCATGCAGAGAGACGGAAGGAAGACAGAAGATATGATGTTGAGAGTGCAAAAAGGATTAGAAGGATGATGGATGATATGGTTGGACGGGTGGTTAGGTTAGCTAGAAAACAACTTTTTTTCTTCCTTTTACTTATCATGGCATTGTGCTTATGTTTCTATTGCTTTCTATCTGTTCTATGTATTTTACGTAGTGTTGAGATCACTCAGTCAGTTGTGCATCCTATTTAATAATAATGAGCTAACAAACGTCTTGCTATTAAAAAACTTGAAGTGTATTTGCTGTAGAAGGAACAAAACAAGGTAAATATATGAGGAGAAGGTAAACATATTAAAAATTCTCTTTTTTTATCTGTCAATAAAAAACATGTATTTTTTTCCAGCGAGAGAAAATGAGAAGTGTTTTGTTGTATATGCTGGGTGGGTGAGTGGGTAAACAAGAGAAAGCGTCAGAGAAAGAAATGTGTAGGAAAAAAAGTTACGCTAAAAAAAGCTGTTACTGTTCCAGTTGCCAACAAGCAATTCGAAAAGAGAAAAGCAATGTGTAGATGAGATGAAAGGCTGTAGTGTATATGTAGTATGTGTGTAGTGAGCTATTACATTTTTTTATCGCTCACTCAATTTATTTTTTTCTGCATGAGTCGCTCTTAAAATGTGCGGCATGGGAAATATAAAGACCGAAGACAAACAACACAATTTTTTTTGCTGGGATGCGATGACGGTAATGATGCGAGTGAGAGAGAAGTCACCTTCCGCAGTGCTTTTTAGTACGTACAAATGAACTTATGCAAATCAGCTTCTTTGTTTGATCAAGCCATAACATCTCCTCGTCTACCTATCTACTACCCACTAAAGCTAACGGACTATGTGGATTGACGTACGGGTACTGTGTGTACTCCATAAAACTTCGTGGAGACGGATGTGTGTTGGTGGATGAGCCAATAAGTGTATATCTGCCAGCGGCTATCGAAAAAGGCCAAGTTAGTTTACAGGACAAACACAAGATACATAGTTTTCATATAAGGGATCTTAAAATCGCTATATTACTTTCTAAATGGTATAGGCATAGCAAAAAAAAGTTATGCAAAAGGGAGAAAGTCTATTTTGTTTGAGCTGAGCAGTAACGGTATCTCTACTGAACCAAGTTATAAGGCTACTTTTAGTTCTATCTGAAGAAGTAAATGAGTGTTTCTCATAAAACGAAAGAAAATTGATTCTATGCATGGTTTACTAAAAATAATATTCTTAATGATCATCATCACATCACCAACCACTACTATCTTTATGGATGAGTGCAGAGTGCAGGGATGTGTGTGAAGTTAAAATGCAAGGTGTAAAGTTGAAGGGGGGTACTTCGTCATCATCATGATCATCGTCACGTCAAATTCACATCAGAACAGACAAACACATCTCCTCTCAGGAAGGAAATGTAATTTACGTGTGAACGTGGTCTACTTGAGAAAGGTTTGTGGGGAGCGAGCAAGCGGGCATGGGAGTGGGGGATGAGATAGAGAAAAATAAAATATAGATGTTATATTTTTGCTACTGCTGTTGATGGAGATGCGATGATGAAGGGAACAATTGTTATAAGGTGATGTGATATTGTGATCTGGTGTGTACAGTCTTTATTTATTTATTTTTTTAGCTGTCCATCATCATCATATGCAAATTCCTGGAAATATCTTTTATTTTCTTCCGTCCACGTCCAACCACATATATTTTATGTTTTACTTGACTTGCCCCAAGTCAATGATACCGTGACTGCCTGTTTTTATCCAGAAAAAAGCAGACAAGGCAACAAAAAAAAGAGAAGAAACGAGTATTTAGCGAAAAGGTCTTGAGAGTCTTGTTGCTGGTGAAGGTTTTGGTGGCATGACTTGACACAAACAAGTTTCCCAAGTCTATCCAATCCAATCCACCAAACCAAACTAGTCAGTGAGAGAACAAGAAGCAAAAGTAGAGATAGAGTACACAGTTCTCTGGAGAGATGTAACCTCAACCTCCATTAGACTACACAAAACACGCACACAAAAAATATGGGATTTTCCTTCACACTTTTCCCTTGTCTAAAAAAAGTACATTCAACATTGACGACGGAACGCAGAACAGAAAATTGGATTTCCCATTTGACTACTTTAGTCTTTTAGCCTGTATTGCATTACGTTTTCCCTCCAGAGAGAGGTGCATGTTATGTGATGATGATCTCCATTTTGACCCCACCTTTCTCTTTCCAAAGTTGCAATGCAATATGCTTTTCCTCATCTCCATTTTCTTTTACTCGGCTAAATATAATTTAATTCTATTTATAAAACTATGTGAACTGTGTATGTTCGTTCAGTAATTGGCTGGCTAACTGATTCATTTGTGGTAGACATAATCCAACCATCCCACATGCTTTGCACACATGATATGCACCTTTTCTACTAATGATTTTAACGGTTAACCTGATGAAGCACAGCAAAATGCTAACTCTTTGTCTCTCTTTCAAAGAAAACAGTCGTGTGTAGGTGTCATCATGAAAATGAAAATTGTAACGTGAACGTGACATTCATAAATAGAAATTTAATGAGCGAGCGGACAAAGAATATTTTGAAAATGAGCCGTTTGTAGTTTTAAATTTGTTAACAAATTGCATCTGCGTAGGTGAATAGAAGAATAGCATAATAAATGTCGTCATAAAAGAATGTAATGAAAGGAAAGTTGAAAGTTGAACTCTATTCATTCTTCTAACGATCATACCACACCACCGTAGCGTCGCGTCAGCACCATTATTCTTAACTGTTAAGAAGTAAAAGGAAAATTAGCGTTTTTAAGAGGCTCCGCTTATGGTGATGATGATTACTGATGTAATATCAGTAAAATTTCTGTATTCCGTTTCATTAGCAAAGTCGCCATAAAGAGAAAGTTTAAATTTGAAATGTCTGCCTGTGTGTTCATAGGCCATCCATACTTGTACTATAAAGCAAGCACTTCAATATCACTTTGCAATGGTATGGATTTCAAGTAATGGAATGCGTGAGTAAGTAAACGAGCTTGGCTCGTCGTAAAATTGATGTAAAAATCTAGATATAAAACAATTTAGGTAGTGATGATGATGGTGGTGGTCTGGTCTCTCGTATACTTCACTCAAATTTTTCGGTTTTAGAGTCGTTGGGCGGATAGGATTTCCATCATCATCATCATTGCATTTTTTGCAATCCATATTGTTCTTCATCGCCACAATACTTTTTTCGGGTTTTTATATATGCATTGTATATGTCGGGAAAGATCTTATCACATGTTGCAAACATAAAAGTCAAGCTAACCCATATGAACCATATTTTATTTCAAAGAGAGCTGGACTGGAAAAAATAGTGAAAGTATCTATATTACTTTGTGTAATGTACCTAAGATGAAACATGCACATCTTTTATTACGACAACTGTAAATAGAAAGCATTTCATTTCAGTTTCTACATATTTTTTTTCTTGGTTCGTTATTTCTTCGTTTGTTGGTTTCACTCCTTTCCCCTTTTTCCACTGTTAATAAAACTGATAAAGGATCTCTGAATGAATAATGCACAAAAGAGAGAAGCCTTGCCTTGCATTCCCTTCCCTTCTCAAAGCAGCAAATGAATAAAAGAAGAAGGTGATTGTGATCACCATCATCATCATCAATAAGTAAAAGCAGCAGTAGTGTACCAACCAGCGAGAAGATCTTTCGAAATATTTAAGGAGAAAAGCAGACCAGAAAATTTGTGTGGGAACGTGCTTATGTGTCTATTTAACAGACAAGAAGGGAGACGACTTGAAGAAGAAATACTGGCACACTGGAGGCAAACGCGTTTCTCTTTGTTGGAGAAGAGTGGAGAGATAGTGTTGAATTGAATATACACTCTGACTGAACATATTTTTGCAAATGTGAAAGCAAAGGGAACCATTATTGGTGCTACCACCACAAAACCACAAATTGATATAACCATAATGCATAACGAGACAGCATGGCGTGGTGTGGCCATAAAAGGGAAAAGTACAAAAGACTTTTACTTTTGCAATAATAGATTATATTTCACTTTTATCTTTTCCTTTTATGATTTTCTCCACTCTCTATTCTCTTTACAGTGCTTATGTAGTTTGGTTGAACAATAGATTTGGAAATTGTGGATTTGTGTTTGTTGGAGAATGTTTATTTGGAATGTTGAGTTAGAAACGTTTTTAAATAGTTTTTTTCTCGTAGTGCACATATGTTAGTGTTTTGGGTGTGTTTTGTTTGAACTACTTAACCAGATGGTGTGAGGAGATGAACTGCTGATTTAAAACCACCCAAAATATTGAACGAGAAAATTGTCGACACTCTTATTCAATTGCGCCATATTTCATTCTTCTGCATGTTTTCATATAGAACAAAGAAGAGCATATGAAATGCTTATGAAAAGTGGAATAATTTTTTTCCCACATTTATAGCTGACTGATTAACAAATGAAATGTGTTTTTTGTTTGAATTGCTTCTGTTTTGATTCTGAAGTGTACATGATTTAAAAAGAGAGAGAGAGAAACCAGACCCACTAAAACTGTTTTAGTGTAGAACTGCCAGAGGAGCTAGGCTATATATACTTAGTGTAGCAAAACTATAGTATTTATTTACCATTTTACAGGCAAGTTTACATGAAACATTGCACCATACCATAACCATATGCCATGCCATGGGGTAATTTTCGTTTTAAAGGAAAGGTGCCCATGAGTCAAGTTACTCACTCTCTTTAAATTGCTATAAAACTGTATCGTTTCCAAATTGGTAAAGTAAGTGCTGGTTTAGTTTTTCGTCCCGTGAGAAATTCCATGAGTTCAAAGACAAGCGACATGACACAAGACATGGCATACCCAAGTACCTGTGCTTTGTAAACTGTAATAATAAAGTATGGAGAAAGGAAAAGTCAATTTCGTGGACGATTGCACTCACATTCATTTGCACAGAGTAATTATTGCGAATAGATGAGGCTCATTCATTGCTTCATGACAGGAGTGTTGACGGCATAAAGGCTTGAAAGGCGAGTATGTACAATAAATGAAACTGGAATGGAAAAATAACATGTACATTTACAGCTTGACTTTTGACTATAGCTTTGTGTGTGTTAATGATGATGATGACGGTGATAATGAATGGGGAAGCTGGCTGGTGAAATGCTTTTCTTGTGATAAACGCCAGAGATACATACAAATGGGTAGCAAATGGAATATAGAATACTTAATTCAACACAGACACCTTTTTTTCTACAACTTTTGCGACTCTGACTCTGGTGTGGTCTGACAAAAAAAACTGCTAGCCTGTCGTATACTTGTTAAATGGGAGTGTACTGGAGCCTTACTAAATTGCACAAGAAGTTTTCTTTGATCGTTTTTTGGAACTGGTTGGAAAAACGAGAACTCAGATGAGTGAGATAGGTAGGAAAAATTTGGGAGGAAGATAGACAGTGAGAGCGCGCGTGTGTTTTTTTGTATGAGGTGGAAAGAAGGAAAAAGACAGAGTGGATGTATGCATGCCACCATTATTTATTTATTTATTTCACGTAAACTTACAAATAATAGTAGTATAACAGATACACAACAACCCATCAAGGTAAAAGTTTATGGGAAGTAGAGCAAGAAAGAAAGAAAAAAAGTTGTTCGGAAAGCCAGTTGAATACAAGCGATAGTAAGACAAGTTGCTACTGTTGATGAAGTTGATGATCAAGGAGAAAAGATAAATTAGAAGTGAAAATATAGGGAAATAGGGAAGCCAAAAAGGAGTAATAAAAACGAAAAGCGATCGTCTCGTATTTTTATGGTTGTTTTGCTCCCTAAAAAACCAATATGTGTAGGATTATGTGTATGCATGTAAATGTGTAATATACATGCATATTCATACTACCCGTAAGCTCCTTTTATTAAAGACAAGAGATAAAGGATTTTAACTACATGAGCATTAAATGAGAATTCCTTGTTTGTATTGTCTTTTCGTCTTGTGGTCTTTGTGGCGTGAATGGATGTCTGATGTCTGAAATGTAAGCGATTATTACACTTTAGCAGTAAGGAAGAAAGACTGGGAAACAAAAGTAGAAGAGAAAGGCACAGCCATTTATGAGAAAATGGTTGGGCTAATGTAAACTCATAATGTATTCCAAACTTGGATGAATTTTGTATTATTTTTATCTTCCTAAATGAGTTCCTTATAATTTGAGCAATTCTCGGAGTATACATTTCAAGGTTAGATAGGAGGAGTACTAGGGAATACGATATTATTGAGTTGAGGGTACAAAAGACGGAAACAAAGGAAGTGTAAAGCGAAAGGCTTAATGATACGATAACAGTGAATATATGTCGACGATCTATTATTATGCAACTGGATAGATTTAATGATATGACTAGAAACTTAAAAGCAGCCATTATTCTGGACAAACGGTATTTTAAGGAAGGGTAGATAAATGAGGTTTAAATACTCTCTATTAAATAAGTCATAAAACGAGATCTTACCTTTTTAAAAAGGAAACTGACGAAAATTCTCTCCTTCCAGCAGTCAATAAGTTAGAGCTGAAATTAAAAATATCGTTAAAATGAAATGACTCGTCGTTTCCCTTCATTGAGGAAATGTTAACTTAATTTTGTGAAAGAAGGAAGAAACTTTTTACTATCAAGTTTGTTTTAAAAGCAATACTTTTGTACAACAGCTTAACTCTATTTTCTTCCTGCCTACACTTTTTTTCAATGCTGCCTTTAAAGGTAACGTAATAAAATGACATTACACTTTTTTCAATGCTGCCTACACAATTGTATTTGTCATGTCCTTCAAAAAGACCTCTTCCTCAATATACTCTTCCTTTCCACCTCGCTACTTGATTTGAAGTGAAAATATGTATTTATTTTGGGAACAAAATAAAAAAGTAAGTATTAAATGAATAGTAACTTGAGCTTGAGCGACAGCATCCAAAAAAAGCAATGGCACCCACCCTTTCTGCTAAAGTGTCCAGATATTTACACTACTTCAATGAAAAGGATGAAAGGGAACTTTTCCTTATAAAAAAATTGGTACCGCACGGCGTGCGCTTATTTATAGTTTTGTAGTTAAATTGATTGTTGTAGTCGTTATGTCCGTTTGCAAGTGAGAGTTCTTTTGTAAGTTTACTTTAGTAAGTTGGGTTGATGTTGATGATGGGACATGGGACTGACTCATTGTAACCGCGGCGAGGAAGAGAGAGAGAGCAAAGTGGATGCAGTATGTATAGCAGTGTAGCTTGGACTGGGACGGACAACGAGTTAGTGAATGACAATGACAGGTTGTTCAGCTCACGTACTTGTTGTAAGTAAATAAATAAAAGTGATGCCAGAACTAAAAATGGAATGCGACCGCAATGACAAATACCTACAAAAGGGAAAAATTTCTGCACAACAA
The DNA here is from genome assembly GCA_034695465.1 of Entomobrya nicoleti. NCBI lineage: Eukaryota > Metazoa > Arthropoda > Collembola > Entomobryomorpha > Entomobryidae > Entomobrya > Entomobrya nicoleti. Next base: position 10,197 of record JAQFZG010002078.1, read on the forward strand.
CAAACAGTACAAATAAGAGAGATAAATGGAGATAGAGAAGATATTGTCGTTTATGCTTTGGTTGCTTATAAAAAAACAAGATAGTAAATAAAAAAGTTATGAGATCACCACTACCACCACTACGACCATCACCGCTTACCTTGCTTTACTGCTCGTCGATCGGTATCCTGCGTTGTAAAATATTGTGAATCCCACTCACTGTGAATAAAAAAAGAGTAGAGACTCAAATGGAATTGGAGAAGCGAGAAGAGAAGGAAAACCGTTATGGTATAATATAGGTGATTGTACACTCACTGAACGTGTAAATTGACAAAAATTACCTTTTACTGTGTGTTCTTAAACTTTGTATTGTTTGTAATGTAATTTGAACCCAGGAGAGAATTATTATTTGAGCTAAAAAGCTTCTCTCTCTCTCAGGAGGAGGTCGACAGGAGAAAAACAAAATGTTAAAAGTGTGTGCAATATGTGGATGTGGAAAATACGTTAGTAGTACACAAAAACGTAATCTTCTCTTCCTTCTCTGCTGCAAAAAAAAAGATGTGTGAAAAAAGTAAAGTAAATACTTTTTATGGATGATAGTGTGATGCGATGAACCAATGTAAAGTGAGAGAGGATATATAGAGAATAGGTGCAATGTTTAAAAAATATGGTGATATGTGGATATATTTATGCGTTGTTGTGTTGTGAAGCGAACGCCTGTTCGTGTGAGACTGAGCCCGTTTCCTGATCTGAGAACGCTATTTCTCCTCACATCACTGTATTTACTCCAGAGGAAGAATAAGCCAAAGCCAGTTTCCTTGTATGCTCACTACTGACTTTGCAAAGTAGAAGGAGAATAAAAATTGCTGTGAAAACTGACATTTTGCAAAGGAGCGAGAGAGAGAGAGAGAGAGAGAGGGAGAGAGGGCGAATGAGTGAGTGAGCAAAAGTAAAGGGAAAAGTGAGAAGACTTTTACGAACAAAAAAGAAAACTTCTTTAAGACCTGACATCATAGCTTTTATTGCTGCTCTGCTATCGTCATCGTCATCATCATCATCATCACCAAGCGCAAGCGAGCTTTTCCATGCATGGCCACGGCCAGGCCAGGCCACCCAAAACAGGTATTTACTGAAAGTTTGTTTTTTTTTACTGAAAAAAATGTAAGTAAAAAAAAGTAGCGAAGACAGAAAAAGCCAATTTCCCAAACAACAACAATTGAACCGAATATCATATCATTTTTCGGAATCGCCAAGAAGAAAATAATAATACCCTTCCTCTTGCTTATTTGTGTATTCGGCCACGGAAAGAAAAGCTCACAAAAAGGCATTAATATGCACGTTGAGTTGGGTTCATCTACAAGGTAGTTGTAGTAGTCAAGTCAGTAATAGAAATACATGCATAACATTACATTACTCTATCGTGTCACTCAAAATCCATTTTCTCTACTATTATTATTCTCCTTTGAGCTGCCAGAGAGCTTTTTGAGTCTATTACGATTTCATGTAGCATGGAAATTGGAGGTAAATAACGGGAAAAACACTTATGAATATACATGTTTGTGTCTGTTAATAAAAGTGTTCCTACGAAAAAAAAAACAGAGAGGCTAAATGTATCATTTATTGGAAAAGTCACTCTAATATGTTTGCAAACCAGGTATAGTATATATATTCAAGCTTAAGCTTTTCACCTTTCTACATGCTTATATTATTCCAATGCCAATGCCATTGCCAAAATGTTACTTTCCACTTGTACCAAAAAAGTGGGAGTAAATACACAAAATGCCAATACCTTCCTTGACTGACTGATTTCTACTTCATTACAAAGCAAAAGTTAAGATATTATGATGGTAAATGGTTATTATACATTTTGCAATATAGTATATTGTATTATGAGGAAAAATATACATTGAGTAGGATTGAATAAAGCTTGTATAATAAAAGGTAAGTAGTATTAATGCTTGTTTTTTAAAGCAAAAAAGAGCAAAGAGATGTTTTTAAGCCAGAGAAGTATAATATGTCGATATGATAGTGAAATCACTAAACGTGCCTGGACGACAATACGTTAGAGCCGAAAATCCAGGACGTAACGGAACAGAATTCGATATTCTAGATGCCATTTGGATTGGATGAATGGGTGGATGTGGATTGAAAAGGTGTTCAAAAACGAGTTCAACAAATAACCTTTACCTTTATTGGTTCCATCGACATCAGAAAAAAGCAGCCAAGCCAGAACATCACCGTCATCCTATCACACAATTTCTAGTCGACGACGAGTCCGTATTGAAAATACATGCTTTCTTTTTTTCGTAGTAGTACTCCTTTAATACCTTTTAAAGGTGGTTTAATTCTACTTGTTGTTCTTCTAGTAAGGGAAAAAGGCGAGGAATAGAGAGGAAGAAATGTGGAACAAGTCGAGAAAAGAACAGTCGCATAATAATGTATCCTTTTGGCAGGTTGTTTTTTTCAGTGGATGAATCAGACAGCATTGCATTTACTACTACGCGCCCAGCATAATATATTATATCGAATGTCGAGGAGGAGAAAAGCTTTTATGCAAAAATGGAAACGAGATAAGAAGAAGAGTGAAGAAGGAGAAGATGCTTATGGGTCTATTTTTTCACTATCTCACTTTTTTCCGAGAAAATAAGGATAATGGGTACAGGATGATGACTAGAATGAGAAAAGGAGGATGAATGGTTTTATGAATGTATATTTTTTTCCCTTAAGGACACACGAAAAACTGGATATTGCTTTTGTGCAGATAGATTTCCTTTTTATGTACGGATGAGTGGTTACAGTCAGTGTAGCAGTTAGAAAGAGCTATAATGTGAATTGAATTGGAAGGGAAGCTAGAAAAAAAGAGATGAGGTGAAAAAAGGAGGAGACGGCGGTAGATGATTATTTCCGTATACCAGAGGCACAGTCCAATGGCTTTATTCTTTCTTGGGTTATTTTGATGAATGGGATGGAGAATGTGAGAAATGAGTAATAATTTTATGTGCTTTTGGTTGTGTACATATTTTATTCATTTGATGTAGGAGAGTAAATCATTGCATTAAGGGAAAAGGTATTAAGCTGAACAATTGGTTTGGTCGATTGGATGATGATCTCCAATTCTGAATCCTTGTCCTACCATGAGAGCCTTGAGGTATTGGCGAAGCTCTGTGGTAATTGTGCGAGAGCGTGTCATTGCAGTGATTGTTTCATATCTGTAGCCATCAGGAGCCAGGATTGCGCAAGAGTAGACAACTGTCCATTGCTTAAATTCAAGGTCGGCGAAGAGGATGATAACGTCAGTTTCAACTGAAAATGGAATTAATGGAATACATAGTTATTTCACACATAATCTAATCAGCTAACTGTTGCGGAAAGGAAAAAAAAGTGCCATTGAATTTATTTTTGACATAATACCTGTTCCAGTGGTCATGTACCACATGGAAGTGTATGGACTTCTGGTATTGTTAATGCTGACGGAACTGGACTCAACAATTGATGCTCCAGTTGTTGCGTTAACAAGTCTAAAAAGTGTTTTAAAAATTATTTGGAGTTCAATTTGGGGCAAGAAGAGATTTTTAGGAAATGGAAGGCTATAAGGTGTACTTACGTGTCTACAGCAGCAATGTTGGTGATGTCAGTTCCGTTGGGGAGACTGAGGGAACGAGTTGCGCACCTAATTGAATAATTGATTTTAAAATGAGATCTTGAAAGCTGAATTGATGGGATAATTTATTAATGAGGGAAAGTTTTATGAAGTAAAGCTTACTTGTAACTTGGGACTGGGAAGTTTCCAATATCAGATCCAGCAATTTCGTGCATGTACCAGTTGCCCATGTACTATTTTTTTTAAACATAGATTATTACACGATTCATATATTAATGTGTACTTCAAACTTTAGAATTAAATTTCCTTGAAATAATATTATTAGCTTTTTTTATTTACCTCAGAAATGTTGAGATTGTGACGGGGTGTAAATTGTAACAAATCTTTGTGGCATGGCACTCCAACTTGAGCTTGCACTCCACCAAGAACAGCTACAAGAGCCAAGACCAAAACAGTATGAGTTTGAGACATGATCGAAAAAATTAATTAAACAAGTCGAGAAATCAATAAACCACTGCTATAGCACAGCAAGCTGAATGAGAAATTGTATGGAAGTATTTTCAGTATTTATGCAAATTATTATGCTGTGGAACACCGTGAAGTGGAAGTTCACCATCACTTGCGTCAGATTGGATATTGGGTTAATTGGTCACTTTTAAAGTCCACATAGTAGAAAGATTATTACAGAACGACATGTACAGATTTAAAAAATTAGCCATGATTGATTTTGATTTGATTACACGTATGCATTTCGATTTTTGATTGTCATTTAATTTTTTATCAGTGACATGTTAGTGACGTTACATTACATAACTTTAAAATAATTATAAAATCTGTGTCAGGTGATGCCATGATAAAAATAGCCAGAGCCAGACTAATCGAATCCTACTTCAAAATAGTTCAGAGAATTATCGGTTTCACATATCATCACAAATTCCTAAAATCCTTTGATCCAGAGGAACTTTCTCTGTAAACCATGCTAATAATGTATAGACATACCCAGGTTTCAAGTAGCTGTAAAAACTGGCAAGTTTTATAGTTTCCATTTCCAAAAAAAATCCTTCAACTCTCATATTCATACATCATTCATTAGCTATAATTATGCCCTTTTTGAAGAAATTGAAAGAAGTGATTAGTAATGTAGATTTATGTGCAATGGCCATTGTCTAAAAAAATTGAGTCTCGATTCGCCCCAAAGATGCCAGTATTTTAGGTTGGTAATCCCTCTAGCTCTGTCCCCTGTCATGATATTATAGCCTCTCGAGCCAAGCCAAATAAGGTTGCATGTTGCATGCAATATTTAAGCATCTCTACAATCTACACACACGTCTACACATCCAACATCACATATATCGCATCGCATCATTTAAAAAACCAGCCCAAACCCCTGTTTTTTCTATCCTTCCTATACATTTTAACCACCCACGAAACCTACACATAAACAACCAGAAACAAGATAAGACGCTTGTAATGTAAACTAAACTAGAGTATACACACTACAAGAACTGTACAATTTTTATGGATGTTGTTTTAATTTAAATATTAGGAAAGTGTCTCAATTAACAAAAAACCATTACATTACAATTGACACGTTGCGTTTACTTTACATATTTTACATGTACAACTGGTGTAATATCACAGCTGCGAGGTTTACAAGCCATCCATTTATTTTGAAAAGTGGGTATTTATTGGGTACCCAAAACTTAGAGATCTCGAGCAGAGTAGTCCAGTCCAAGATCCTATTAAAAAAAAAAATAGGATCTCCAATCCAAAGTCCAAAACGTTTGTTTGTTGTGTTTGTGAAAGTGTATTTGATAAAAAATTGACGTGTTTTACAAAATAAGAAAACAAGCTCGAAGCACTCTCTCAATTCCCAAAAGGAATACAAATGTTTTTAGTATTTTGATTCAGTTAATTAAGTGACAGTCGGTTACTGATTTTATTGTGAGTGTGCAACTTTTTGAAGTTAATTTCAAGCTGTAATTATTAATGTTTGAATTTTAAATTAAATTATAATTTGTACGATTTGGGTATTTATTATTCAGGTTCGAAGGTGCGTGAAAGATAAAGATGTCGATTAGAAGCTCAATTCCATCAACCGTGTCCTCGGCAGGAGGAGGGGGAGGAGAAAATATGTACTCCCTCAAATGGAATCATTATCCAACTTACTTGGCAAGTGGATTAGCACAACTGCTTGATGACAGTGAATTTTCCATGACTGATGTGACTTTGGCATGTGAGGGACAATTTATTCAAGCTCATAAGATTGCTTTGGCTGTGTGCAGCCCGTTTTTCAAGGAGTACTTCAAGGTAGGTGTACATTTCACAATTTTAACTGTCTTAATTAAAGTATGGTATGCTGTTAATTTGGTAATTATGTACTTAAATGTAACCATCTCTTGCCATTTTTGATGAATTAGACGTATCGCATGGATAAAGCAGGAAGTGGAGGACTGATTGTTTTAGCAAATGTTAGATTTAGAGACCTTAGGAATATCATTACTTTCATTTATCAAGGTGAAGTTAAAGTTAGCAACTCGGACCTGAATAGTTTTCTCAGAACTGCGAATGATCTAAAAATTGAGGGGTTAGTGGGAGAAACGGTAAGAATTTTGTTTAAAATATTCATTAATTAACGCGCAACTTATGTCAGATTAAACTAACATTACAACTTATTTATCTTTACAATATTCAGGGGAACGGCAGTGCTACAAATACATTAAAAGACCAATCTACTGAAACCTCCAAACCAGGAACTCCATCGACCGGAGTAGTAGACCAAGCAGCATCTCACAGGTTACCTGTTACCAGTTCCAGCCACGCAAGTAATAGTGGGCCCCCTCCAGTAAAACGATCTCGTTTAGCAGCTCCTTCCAGTAGCAGTACGGCTACTCACCAAAACGCCAGCATCACAACCAGTGCCTCATCCCTGGCAAGGTCATCAGAATCCATTCCTGAAGTCGATCGGACGCAAAGCTCTGCCCCTTCCACTTCACTCTCTCACTCATCCATTTATGATCCCCTAGAAATGGAAGACGAACAAGAAGAGGAAATGATTAGTTTGGATCAAGTCAAGCCGGAACCCATATCAGTTTACACTATAAATGATGATAACGACGATGATGATAGCCTCGATCATCACGGGGGAAGCAATCTTTCCGGAACTTTAGAAAATGAATCAAGTGGTATGAAATGTTTATATTTAAGTTAGTTGACTACATAATTATTATATGAATTTATGCTAACGCCTAGTATAAACATTTTACAGGAATCATTTATCATGATTTTGAGCAATCATCCATTAGTCATAGTCAACAATCTGGTCCTGGGCCGTCCTCTGCAAGTATTTCGTCGATTCATCGAATGCAACCTGGAGGAACGCTTCCCAAACCAGCCACTAAACCAGGTAAATGCAAAGAAATATTATTTTCTCTAACTTAAATAATTTACTTTAAATAAATAGTTAGGGTACAAGAGGGGCATAAGGTATTTGCCTGTTAGGTATTGAGGTTCAGTTGTTTCTGTATTACAAGTTCTGAATTGAGGGTTATCGGCTGGCGCACTTTGTTTAATTGGTAGTAGTACAAAACTTTCTCTTCAAATCGTGATACAATTTCCGTTTATAGTTCCTCGAGTTCGACGCACAAACCTTGCGGGGGGAGAAGATGTTCGAAACTGGGGAAGATGTCATCTTTGTCCTGCTAATACAGTGTCAAGAACAAGATGCTATTTTTGCAGAAAGTTCACATGTGCGAAACCAACATGTCGAATAAATTTTTCTGTAAACATGAAAGTTCATCACATGTGTAAAGGTTGTGACGACGGTACTAGATTGGGTTCCACTGCTGCTGTTCAATTCAAAAAGCCTATGTAAAATGTTAAAGATCCTCCTTCCTAAACTGTTGGTTGGATAGAAATGTTTTCCGTCATGAAATAAAACTTGTAAAATTGCTAACTGTAAGTATTTCATATTAATAACTTTATTCAGACAAACCCACAAACTCTGAACATGAACGGATTCCCCGAGTTCTAGACGGCAAATTTTTCCAAATTATTAGCTTGGATCATTCAGTTGAAGGCGTGAGTGTCAAAGCTACTTGTGTCACTTGCAAGAGAACCGTCAAAGGCTGTTTTAGTCCCACCTCCAATTTTACCACTCATATGAAGGTAGCTTTACTAAGGCAGCTTATTTCTCTTTTCATATCGTGGCATTTAATCCCTCACTCTCTGATACATGTCGTGTGGTTGCAAATTTTCAGAATTCCCACAAGGGCA
>JAQFZG010002079.1:0-18051 GCA_034695465.1 Entomobrya nicoleti
TTTTTCTTAACTTGATTTTTCAATTAATATATAATTACATGAATATATGTAACCACGTAAGATTTCGCTAAATCGTTCTGAACTCACTTTAGAGACAGAAATACTTTACAAGTATAAATTATCAAGCTCTTTACATAAACAAACTGCGTCATTCTACCCAACACTAAAACTTTACCATGACGTATTAAAATAAGTCTACAACTTCTCCTAAATTTCTTCATTATCTTTTTCTCATGAGAACCACAATTAAACCAAACTTTAGCCCATGAGTCCATATTCTTACTTCCCTTCACCCACAAATACTTACCAATCTGCAAAACAAATATCCAAACCGCAACAAATCCTACCAATGTCAGAGAAAGAACTGCAATTACAATCCAATCTAATCCAGAATTGTATCGAATTAGTACAGTAATATCAAATATTGGTAGCATTGTCAATAAACCATGAAATATTGCTACAAATGGTCCCATAAAACACATTCCATTCTCATGTAGCACCTGTGCAGTTCTATAAGCATGTCTTAGATTAGACGGCTCTCGTAATGAATCAATCGTTCTATATTGCTTGCTCGATTTTAATCCAAATTCTTTCGTTATTAAAACACTTAAATAGTACAAATAAGTAAGGACACCAACTCCCATAATTGCCCCAGTCGTAGCCAGTACAAATGTTATGTATCCATGAAATAGAGCTATAGGTATTCCGCAAAATGCATAGTTGTAATAAACTTCCGGAACTAGCTGTCCAAGAAACATTAAATCTCGTGGGTTATATAAGCACAGCAGAAATATTAGTGTACCGCCAAGATAGTAGGCTCCAATTAAAAGTATATTAGCTCCATCGATATACCAATTTAGGACGTCTTTATTCCTATCGAATTCTTTGACATAGCGATCTAAAATATTTAATACGAAATATTATCAAAAATGGCTTATTTTTTTGTAGAATTTTATACTTACGATATATGTATGAAGTTTAGAAATCCAAATGCGCCGTTAATAAACATCGTGATATCATGTAAGAATACATGGGTAATTGAAACAAGTATACCAGCAAGAGTTCCAAGAAACAAGTAAAGAAGTCTTAAAATTAGTTTATTTGTCGAGCCGTAAATATATTCGTGTATGGTCAATCCAAATATAGATAAATACCAAAAACTTGCTAGTGTTGCATTAAAAATTATTTTATTTTTGATACTACGATTTGAACATTTTGTTAGAGTGCATCTTGTGCGGTTGAATTTTAGTGCGAATGAGCCAATGTTGCAGCCCAAATGGGTGACCAAAGCAAGTAAGTTATATAAACGGTCGCTTAACATTTTTATAAAAAATTTAAACTTTTTAAAATTTCTAGTTCAATGAATACTTTTCCCCTGGGTATTATTTTCGATGTTAGAGGATTATACGTATGCACAATGGCCAACTGTGTGTTTGAAATTCTAAAGAACAAACTAGAATTCTATTAGTAAAGTCATATTGCTATATATTAATAAAGTTAGATATCTGGTAACTGAATTAGATAAACATAAAATTGTTTTGAATTGACAATATGTGAGGCTTTGCCAAAATATTGGAAACAAAGGTAGCAAAAATAACTTGCGTTATTAGAAATAGATTATGTGCAGATATGCATGTTAATTTGCATAAGTTATGTTTTATAATTATATGTTACGAAGGAACGTAAACACGTGGAGATGAATAATTAAGTTGTTATGATACTTAAAATGTATGGCTCTAATATTATTATACCATTATTGTTTTAGATTTTTTTTGTTTTGACACAGCATAATTTTGTCAGAACTGCAATACTTTTGTTTTGGTCATACATTGGATGTAAAAAATATGTTTTAGCTTATCCAAGCACTAAAGAAGAAAGATACCGCAAAAAGATACCTAAACAGTACACAATCTTAGTAATGTTTTCCTAAATAAATTCATTTTTGAAAATACCTACAGTTTCGTTTAACTTTAATGTCCATATTTATAATTACAGTATAAATAAATACTCTAATTTTACATATAAAAGTATATTGCCGTTACATTACAGACATTTTATGGACTTTTTTAACGAATATACAAACATAATTAATAGACAAATGCTTTTAAATTGTGTTTCTTAAAATTTAAACGTTTAATACTTTAGAAGTTTGCATAAAACCATATCTTAAAATATTTTTTATCAAATAACTTATCATTTGCTGCAGTTTAAATATAAGTTTAGATAAAGGATTAGACAGTTGGCAATATGCAATTACTACTGGTTTAAACATCCATAAGAAGTAACATTGCAGCAACATTGCGTATCATGTCATCACAAATATGCAAGCCCAACTTTGCCTTTGCTACTCCATATGGTCCCAAACGAAATCCAATTGAAGAACAGGCCTTTAGCGATCGCTTATTTGCCTTAGACTTTATAATATTTTTCCAGTAAATTATAAATACCTTCGAATTTTTATAAGGAATATTTGCCAAATACGTGAGTAGTAGAGCAAGTGTAAAACTTAAAATTGTTGTTGACGTTGCCAATAAAAACACAAATATATTTAGCAACTTGTACATTTTAATAATCATAAAGGATCCTGATGAGGCTAAAAACACACCAATAAATATTAATACGGTGAGAAAAAACTCAATGTCGTTTACCATCATCAAAAATATTTGCATTACACGAAAACGATGGAAGGATCGTCTGAACTGAAATTCTGTTATTTTGGAGAAAATCGAATTGTGATAGTGAATTGTAAATGAGAAGCGCACAATTTGTTCTAAGAATATAATCACCATCAGGAATACAGATAAGGTATTAAGAAGAGCAAAAGTAGAATAACATAAAGACATTAATGAAGGAAATAGTTTGACATGAAGTTTAGTTGAGCCCAAAACAAGCTGAATAGGTTCGTATGGAATAGCAAATGGTATCATCATATCTCCCAAAGCCATCGTGAAGAATGAAAGTGATAAACAGTTAATGAAAAGTTCGATTGGAGAAAGTTTTCCAAAATATGGGTGCAGGACTATGGATTTTTGATAGAGCAACATATTCGAATTTATGGTTAAAAGTTTACCTAACTGATTTAAGGCATACTTTACCTCAAAATGTTTCGTATAGACAATATGGCAGGTCAAAGCAACGATAATTGTTGACGTAAGGAAAAACACATAAACAACAAATTGTTCGATGTTTAAAACTGTAAAGGAATTCCAGTGGAGAATTAGCCAAATGGTGTGCCAAATCATAACAGGTAGATAGAACGAGGCGAATGTTATTAGTAGGAAGTTTCGTATATATTTGTGCACAGGCTGATTGTACAGACTATTATTTATCATTTGTAAGTTTGCAACGTTTACTGTATTGGGTGACGGAACTATTTTATTTATTCGATAAAGTATTTCGAATGCTGCAAGTGACAACGACATTTCGAATAAGCTTGTATAATACTTTTCAGAATTTTTTTTACGTTTTAAAGTATTTATTAGCAGTTGAAAACTTGCAATAAGCTACACGGCTACTGGACAAACTACGAAAATTTTCATTGACTTTATTTGATTAAGTAAATGTATGGAAGCTGCTATTTCATAGAATTTGTAATAAAATATATGCAGTTTATAAAGGCGTTTCTTTTAACCTATCGGACTAGTTTATACAACTTATATTCATCTTATCTTGTATATCGTTTACATAACGATAGGGTGGGCCCTTTGCATATGCCACTTATTGCGAGTTTACTGTTGATTCATATCTTTAAATGTTTTTAAAACGAGAGTTGTGATAACCTCAAATGATAAAACAATGCATGATCACGTAGAACCTGGCTCGAAATTACATTGAAGCTTATTGTTAAATAAGATTTTTATAATTGTATCCTTTAAATATAATCATGACCATATTTTATATATCAAAGATAAAAAGGTACAATTAGTTTGTATGACGCATTAAAATTCCGTACTTGAAAATAGTGTTTAAACATATCATTTTTCAAAGTAGAGGTTCAAATTGGCAAAGAGGACAATTTATCACGTTTCATATCACATACATTTAGATTATATGTCAGATTACTTCATTTTTTCATACTATAATTAAGGATCTAGTTGGAAATGGCCCCATTTATATTAAAAGTATCCTAATTTAGCAGGGAAAACCCAATAAGTATGTATAATACGATTTTATTGAAGTAGTACTTTTTAGACAAAAAATCCCTAAAAAACGTTTTAATTTTTATTCATTTAGTCACATGTAATTATTGATTATAATTTAAATAGATACCGATTTTGGTATAAATGTTAAAGGGAACTGTTCAAGGTTCTGATCCTAATAATACCACAAAACTAATAAGTATAACCAAATGTTAGCAAATCAGCAGAAATGTCAACCTGCGTCATCACAAACCGGAACATATTTCAAGGCCAAGTTAGTAATTAAAATTAAACTTTCAAAGTTAAATATGGACGTTTTATTAGGAAATATTCATCAAAAACCCTATTTATTTTAAATGTCCCATATATCCTTCTGCGTAATGTTGTCATAAAATCATATTACGTTTAGTTGATCAATCTCGTAAATCATGTAGATTAAACTTAGGTACTTGATTATACATACATATAGTGTAGTATGGATTTATTTGTAATAATATTAATAATTAATTTTACTTTTAGCGGACTTCCCACTACATATGCTAGGAAGGTTTCTCCGAAAAGAATACATTTGCCTAGTTTATTTTAATGTAGTAAAATAACTCTTTTAAATGTACCATATTGTACCATAATAAAACTAGTAATTAATGTTTGTAATAACCAATCTCAGGGGTGTATACATATTAGATTTGAAATTATTAAATATTTAAAAATCAGTCATTTTTCCAGAATTTTTAATTGTGGAACTCAACTCAACTTAGCACTTTGTGCACGTAATAATATTTAAAAAGACAGCAATATGGAAATCGTTTGATCCAAAACAAATGCCATGCAAGTACCAAAACTATTTTTCTGCACATAAAAGAACTCTCCAACATACATTCGCATATCTCGACAAGATCTAATACACTTGCGAAAGTATAAACTATTTTTTACATTCCTCACAAACAACCATTTAAAATAAACTGACTTATTCAATGCTTCGCCACCACCATGACGATATCCATACATCAGTGCAAACATTATTGCAAAAAAACCAAAACTCAAGTTGAACAAAATAGGTATTGGTAGGGTATGATTAAACCTAATAATAGAACTACTGCTTATTATCATAACAACAACTGCGCTTGTTATTACACAGGGTAGGATTCTACTGCAAAAGCACGAAGTTCCAATTCGATTAAGAATAAGTAGAGATTTGTATTGAAGCAGAGGAGTTTCCTGATAATTCTTCGTTTGAAATGGCCGCTGTTCTATTTTTTCACGCCTGTGGCTAAAAAACACAAATAATCGAAAAAATAAAAACCAATTTTTGCAATAATTAATTTTCAAACTAAAGACAACTTACATTATACATCCAGTATAGTACGTCATTCTAATAAATAGGCTAACCGCTAGTGTAGATACATAGCAAACAATGTAAATAGACATCATTGACAAGTGTACAACATTTAGCCCTTCTAACAAATATCCAATCCACGAATTATACAGGTCTAAAGGCACATATTGTCCGGGCCAGTATCGACGACTGTATCGATTCTGGAAATGCATCACAAGTGGCAAAAAGGATTGAATGTAGATGAAGGGTAAACCGCATATAACTAGTGTACTGAATCCTTTGCATACTGACCCAGTAAACGAAAACGACCATTCGCCGAACCGTTTTTCATTTTCCCAAATAAGACGAGTTTTGTAGATGACGTTAAGTAAGAGGACGGTACCATCTAAACCAAAAGCGACAGATATGGTCATAAAACTTGCGGCAATACGAGGTAGGGCGTGAACGTAAAAGTTCATAAATTCTTCAGAGGGGGCAGCAGTTGGTGTTACGGAGGAAAATTGTGATAGTAAATAGACGTTGTCAAGGAATAACAGAAATACTCGGAGGAGCCAGATGTAATAAATGAATAAGTTGCTGGTGACGTGGAATTTGGATGTGGATTTGTTGTAGTTTATAGGAAGGCATGTCACTTTATGGCTAAAATTTATCCAGTTTGCAAACTTTAATTCCCAAAGAATAAGGTTGTTGGTCGGAGTTTTCCTGGGATTGATGTTTTGAAGGAAACTAGCCATTGTACTGTACGATTTGTATTTAATGAAATTTCTTGGCAAATTTATCCAAAAAGAAGTGCTTCATTGGTGGTTGGCGATGTTCTAGTTGTGCTACTAAGTTTTAAAGCTACTTCTACAACATTTTTTGGAACTTAAGTTGAAATGAGCAATAGGTAGTATAGCAAATGAAATAAAGTATAAGTTGCTGGCAAAGTAAACTTTAAATTATTGAATTTATTTTATGTAAATAATTTAGTATTTTTTTCAGTTACAGAACAATTGCTTAAACAAAGTATGTTTTATAAAGAAAGTGGCTTAGTTTATTACCTAAACCAATATCAATAGGCTTGGTCGTATTAACGAAAAAATCGAATTTAAATATTTGAAATTTTAGAATATTTGAAATGTAAAGTCTTTTTTTAGGGTGGGTCCAAAAAACCCTAAGTTTTCTTAAATATTTATTTTTTAACTGGAAAAAGAATTATACAAGCAAGCTATAATAAAAAGCTGACTTCAATTGGATTGCCCTACATTATCAAAAGAAATTATTCATGCAAAAATTGATTATAGAATAATTGTTGTAGTTTCCAATGAAGTCTTTATAAACTTTGAACCTGCGTCTTGTGGTATGAATTTCAAATTAAACGGTTGAGTTGAATGTCTTACAATTATTTGCATAAGATTCCATTTCATTAAATCTACAAAATGTGAAAATAGGGCTATAATAATTACACAGAAGTTTCAGTGTATAAACAATACGGAAACATATCAAAGGTATAAATTTTACTTTGTATGCTAAGTAATGGCGAATGCTAGAAAATGCCATGTATCTACTTTTACACTTTTTTACCTATGTACTTCCAGTTAAATGTTTTCACACCTTAAACCTATTTGCACAAGCTTAACTGCGTATATGTTGATATGCTTTGTTGTTTGTCAATATTGTCATAAGCAATCCATGCAAATGATATATTCTACTATATGTATAAATAAAATCAATAAAGCAAGGGAAAACTATCAAAAACTTCGTAACTGTTAATTATAAACGTTATCATTTATATCATCTTCGGAAATGAAAAGCATGAGCTATTTAGAGTAATAATATATGCAACACAAGGCTTAAAAAACATATAGACTTTCTAAAACAGGAAATGTATAAAGCACGAGGTCTAAAGTTTATTACAGCTAATATATACCACACGTAGCAAGTTTTATAAGATCGGTCTTGATTCCAACTTATTTAACATTAAATTTAGTCCCATTTGGCATGAAATCCTTTATTGTGGAAGTAATACAGAAATTCCGCTAATATTTCCAGTAGATTTTACTAGAAAGAATGTGCGTTGCAACACAAACCGCATTAAACAAGGGGCTCTACTTCGACCCAATTCATGAAACGACCCCATTTTTAACACAACCTTTGGACAGCTTCGAATAAATTTTCTTGTCCAACCACAATTGCAACCTTGATTGTACATCTTCCACTTTCGCAGAACTTTACCAGACTTTAAAATAGGCTGACTTCCAACATCATATAAAACCCATACGATGGAAACCACAAGCAAAAAATTCAAGCCTAGTAATAATGTTGCCCAAATTGGCAAAAAGGCTTTAAAGGATAATGCTGAATACAGAAAGGAAATTGAAATCACAGCTCCACTGAATTCAATAAGGGGCAACAAATACGCACTAAAACAGATGTTGGTTAGTAGAACACATATTTGTATTTGGCGATAGTGGGCTGACATCGAATTGCACCTTTCTGGATTATGATAAGCTTTTGGAATCCTAAACAAATTAAGAAATTTTATTAGTATTTATTACTTTAATTGTGATTTGTATTAAATCACCTTTTTTTACAAAAATTACTTACCGTACTCGTAGCAACATTTTGTTGATACATTTTGTTGTAGCACACAAGCTTGTAGTTACTAGTGCTCCAAGTGATCCATTTGGTAGCATAAATATAAAGTTTACTAAGCAAACAAATATTCTAAATCTAACACTATTACAATTTCCTAACCAACTAGTTAAACACGTTTTATGAAAACAAGGCAATATCAGAGAATTCGAGGGAATAATCACAAAATATAAAACCAAAACGAAAATGGCGCTACCTGCTAACATTAATGGGAACAAAATATCGTCTTCACTTTTTCTTGCTATTGAACGTTTATGCAAAATAACGGCTTTCTTTTGAAATGATGCGTTAAATATTACGTTAAAAAGCTGACAGCATTCCGGTCCTGATGTATTAAACACAATAAAAACGATCGATATGGTTAATTTTGCAATTAGTAGGAATCCATGGTATAGTAAAATTACAAGATTTACTTGTGAGTCTACCATACAAAAATAGGAAAACTCAAATAATGTTGTACTTAAAGAAACTAGTAACACGAGTGGCCATACAAACTTGGTAAAATAATTATGCAATTTTAAATTGATTTGAAGATGGAAAAACGTAGAGTTGAACTGTATTGGGATTAAGTGTAGCAAGTTGTGTGCTAAGTACACCACTCCTCGAAATATTTCAATTGTTGCCTTTGTTAGCATTTTAGTTGTTATTTGTTATTTTATGAGTTGTGTTTTAGTTGTCTCAAAAGTATCAAAACGCAAATAAAAAATAGGCTTTGGTTTCTTAGCTTATTATTCTCTTTTGGTAGAAATACAGAAATTTATCCAATTTATTCAAAACAATTTTTTAATTTAAGAAAAACAGTGTTGTGGTGTTTTTTATAAAGTCTTATTTCAAAGTGACCCATTTCGGTCTGTTTTCACGTAAACTGTGTTTTTCAATAGCAGACAGGCATGTGTCTGCTTATTTGGCAAACGATTTATTGCCGACTTAATCGTGATCAGAGGAAAATTAAATTTTGCCTGTTTCTTGTAGAATTGGTTATGTCAACTGAAAATAATATGTTTACATTAAGATCGCATCTTCAAAAATTTAATTTGCTTGTATCATTTAACATAAGGCTTATATCACGACTATTTGTTGTTTGTTATAATTTGTGTAACATTTATAATCCACTTTAAGGTGTATAATTTTACCAAACTAAACAAACATTAATCAATCTAAAATACCAACCGAATAAGGAAATTGTGGTAAAAATTTAGCCCAAAAACCCAATGTGCGATTTCTATGCTAGGTTACTAAGAATTAACCACTCTTACAAAACAAACTGTAAACAGTTGTTGCCCAATCTTAAGTTAAGAGTAGCAATTTTAAATGTATTTCTAATGATTTAGTTGAAACTGTTAGCATTTCAAAAGATAGTGTTTTTTAATTTGAAGTTTCTTACTCTATTTGTCTTTTGCACTCCGAAGATAGTACTTTTAATATGTATTCTACATTTGAGGCTAGATAGAAATTTAAATATTGATATTAGTCAAATTAAAGTAAGTATCTATTATCATAATTGTATTATGAAATGCCACCATTCTAGCAAAAGTAAATTTTTAATCGATTAATAGCATATTTATCCGTCTCTTTTTTTCAAAAAAAAATTTAACTTGAAGATTTATTGTGAATTTTCGTTTCCAAAGATATTTAACTTTACTCATTATGCATTTAAATATTTTCAAAACGTAAACAATACAGAAATCGTTTGATCCAAAACAAATTTCATACACGTACAAAAACTACTTTTCTGCACATAAAAAAACGGTCCAACATACATTCCCAAATCCCTACAACCTCTAACTCTTTTCCTAAAATATAAACTAGCTATTCCCTCCTTCAAAAACAAGCACTTTAAATATACCGACTTACACAAAGTTTCGCCACCGCCATGTTGATATGTGTACATAAAACAAAACATAATTGCAAAAACCCAAAGCACAACTTAATTAGAATCGGTACTGGGAGGCTGCTATTAAACCTGATTATTGTGCTACTGCAAACTATCATGGACACGCTGGCACTTGCAATCACGCAATGTAGAATACCTTTTCCTTTATAAAACAATAATATAAAACAATGGGCCTTTTCCCGACATAAATACATGTTCTAAGATCCTACCCGCATTACATGTATAAGTGCATGAATACCTAAAAACAATTAACATTTTTTCTAGCTGGCTTAATCATCTTCATGTATTAAGTCTAGTTTATATTTATGAATTTCGCAATCGGATCCATTACATTTAGAAATATTCTAAACCACTTATCTTGCGACGCAGTTATATTTACAAATGGACTATTGGTTCCGGCTTGGATACGTAGACTTGTAAGTTAAACTTACAAAAATACTGATAATCTATGCCACCGATGATAAATGTAAATAAAAACCTTGAAAAAGTAGTTTAGCCTTGTAAAAGGGATGCAATCAAAGTTTTCCATGTTATTAAATGTTTGCCAACATCCGTTTCAGACTTCCTTTTTAAACGCAAGCTATTAATCAATATAATCAAAATCATAGGCCAGGCCACGGGTTTCCTGTGAGCACAGGTTGAAAACGTATACTGTAGCCTTACAATCCAGAGCCAAAACCTTGGAATAATTGGTTTGCAATATTTGTTTCATTTGAACACGACTAAAAGAAGCATTGGAAATATAAAAACTGTCAAAATGTTAAGTTCACGATTTTTTAAAATGATAGAACTGGCAACCCCTATCAGTCTTTGGGTTGGCGCAATTCCTCAAGAGTTTGACAAAAAACAATTACTGTTTCACATATCACCAAATCCAAAATATTTGAAACGCATGAAATATACATATGCAATGTTGGTTCTCTGGGTACTTTGGGGATTCCTCTTGATTCCAAAATATCGATACGAACATAACGTAGAACGCTACAATGTAACCTGGTTTTATTGTTTGGGTGCCACTGCAATAGTACTAGATTGCTTTAGCCCAATACGCTGGTATTCTAAAGATACTTGTCGACAGGTCAACGGACTCATACATTTCTTGAAATATTTCCAATGTATTGTAAAAACTATTTTTAAGCCGCGTATAGACCAATTTAATAGTTAATGTAGCCTCATGCTAAGTTTTTAAAAATTTGTTTTAGTGACCTATATGCCCAATTTCGATAAAGACAGAAATCAATTAAACTGGTACCTAGACGGTATGATTTCATTCAGTGGATTGTGTTGGATTGGCATGGCGATAATAATGAGTCTACTATGTTTGTACGATCCAACCGGAATCATATTTTTTGGAGCCTGGATTCCTAAAAACTATTATTCATTTTGGCCTTTCGGCTTACTAATATGGATGCACCATACATGGTTTGTATTTGTTGCTTCATTGAATGGAGCACTTACGTTTGGTTTCATTTTAACCTATTTGTTTTATGTAACAGTTTTATTTACAAATGAGCTAAAACTTGGAAGCAAGCCAAGTAAATATAGGACCTTAAATAAGTTGCGTAACGACTCGGAAAATTTGAGACATATTTATAGATGCTTTCAAATATTGAATGCTAATACGATGTGCTATATTGGTAAGTTTGTAGCATTTACACATGCACTTTTAATTATTACACCGGTTTGGTGTATATTTGTATTGTTTCGTTATTGGAATGTATTAAGTGTTTTAACTAAAGTGCCAATGATACTTGGATTCCCGCTAAGTATGGGTTTTTGGACTTTTGTTTTGCAGTTAGGTAAGTATTTGTTTGTTAGAAGTAACAAAATAATGGTAAGTTGGAGTCGAAATACGTGGAATGATGAACAGGATGGAAAGATTATGAAGAGATTTAGAATAAGTTGTAGGCCAGTAGTTATTTGTTGGGGTAAAAATCTAGTTTTGGGAAGAATGACTCAATTTAATTACATAAAAGGTATAATGCGTGGTGTATTTAAGGTAGTTATTACAATGAAAGGTTAATTCACTAAAGACGTATCAATTATTTTAATAGTTTATTGGCAATATGCGTATATATAAATTTAAACAAGTAACATGTGAGATACAAATAATATAGCGGTGCTTATACATGTTTTAGTATACTACCTGTATTAAATGTAAACATATTTGGCTTAGTAGAGTGTACAGGAATTAGACAATTTCACCGGAAAGAGTTTTGTGTCAAATACACTTGTGTAGGTATTTGTTAGTTTCCTAAGTAAATAGCTAAAACTAGCTGAACCATTAACGTAGAAACGAATTTACTCAAAAACTACAAATTAACCGATGACCTTATTTTGATTTGTTTTCTACGTCTTTTAATTTCGAAGTAATGGAATAGAATATTACAAACTGCTATTATTGCTTATTATTTTAGATGTGAATGTCACAAATTTTTCAGAACATATAACATTCCGGAACAGGAACACAAACCCATTAAAAACCAAGGCGTGTACACTTTTCATGGAACTTCCACGATGAGTAGAGCAGTTATCATTGAAATTTGTCAATAGTTAGACCAAAAATCATTTTTTTAAGGTACAGCCTCAAGTTGTGTGTTCTAACAAATTAACCTCATATTTATCATAAATACTGGGTTTGGCTCCAATAAATGTTCTTTTTATAAGCGCTTAGTTAAATAAATTATCAACGACGTCATTCCAATCCACATTGCTATACCATATATTATCGCTAAATTGCAAATAACTAAAGGCCAAACTTTGAAGAAAATTATTATTTTTAAATCCGTCGTTAGTTCAGTCCTTCGAAAACGTTCGAAATGTTAAGTTCACGATTTACAAAACTTGCCGCATTTACAACTGCCCTTGCTTGCAGTGTAGGAGCAGTACCTTTCGTCTTTGACAAAAATCAACGTCTATTTCGAAACTCGTCAGATGAAAATTGTATCCGACGAATTAAGTATTCGTATGCAATTTTATGCTTGTGGCTATTCCTGACATTTCTACCAATTCCAAAATACTGGTACGAACAAAACTTTGAACGGTGCTATCTAACAGGGTTCTATTGCGTGGGAGCTAGCGCTGTAATTCTAGCCTGCTTTTCGATAATACGGTGGTATTCGGACGAAGTGTGTAGAACTTTAAATAGCTTTCTTGAATTTCTACGCTATTTTCAAGGTAATATTTGAAAATATTGCAAATTAGTTTTGAATATTTGTCCAATATTTTATTACACCTAATTTTATTGCTTGCAGCAATTTATATGCCAAATTTCGAAAAGAATAAAGATCGACTCAATTGGTGCTTTGACATTTTGATTATTGGCACAGCATTAACGTGGATCGGACTAGTATTCATGATCTTTCTGCTTTGTATTTATGATCCAACCGGAGTAATATTCTTAGGTGCTTGGATACCCATTAAATATTATTCCTTTTTCCCACTTGGCTTGTTGGTATGCTTGTTTCATGGATATTTTGGTTTTATACTTGCATTGAACGCTATAATGGTTGTGGGATTTTGTGAGCTATGCATGTTTTATCTAACTGAAGTGTTTAAAAAAGAATTAAAATTGGGTTGCAAAAAGTCAAAGTATAGAAGCCTTGAAATTTTACGAATAAAACCAGATAAATTGAGACATATCTACAGGTGCTTTCAAATTATAAATTCAAATGCAATGTGTTATATGGGAAAATTTATAGGTATTTCTCACGCTTTGTGTATAATTTTACCGGTTTTGTGTAATTTTATTTTAATTCGATTCTGGAGTGTTTTAAGTACTTTGGGTAAAGGGCCGATTATTTTAGGATTGCCAGCTGGTTTAGGATATTGGACTTTGGTGTTGCAGTTGGGGAAATATTTGTATGTACGAAGTAAAAAGATATTAAATAGTTGGGAAAAACAAATATGGGAGGATAAATTGGAGAGGAAAGTTATGAGAAAATTTGTTAAAAGTTGTAGGCCAATTGTGTTTTGTTGGAATAAGAACTTGGTGGTTGCTAGAATTACTCAGTTTAATTATATTAAAGGGGTGATGCGGGGTACGTTTAAGATGCTTCTGGCAACTAGGTCTTAAGTATTTAAAGGACGGATGATGATTTGCATTATTAATAAATCGAAGGTTTAACTTGATGGTTTAATATTAATAATTTTACTTACCAGAAAATATATAATGATTACATTATAAATTGTAAACTTAATATATTTTTATATAAAACATTACAAGCTGATCCAGTATATATAATAGTATATATTTCGTGACGATTTTTGTCTGAATGCAGCTCGTTATCAATATAACACGTAAGTTGAAAGAGTACTATAAAATAATTAAAATATGGTAAATAACTCGTTCAGTTGTTTGAGCTAAAGAAATAATTTATTTTGTAAAAATAATTCAAAGCAACATACCAAAATAAAAATAAAATAACGAAAAAAAATTATAAGAACCAGAAGTCAATCAGTTAAATTTATTTTATTAATAACTATTTGTTTTTGCTAGTTTGCCAAATTAAATTAATTGATTGAAAAACATTTATTTGCAGAAAATCCAAACTTCATCTAGTGGGCGTATTATAACGTTTATGATTGGTTTCATACTCCACACACCAAAGTAAAGAATTAAATTCTTATGAAAATTGTTTTAGCGAATTGAGTAAATAAATGTTTTTATCAAATATTGGTTTGTGTAGCTGTTAAAGGGAACCAATACATTAGTGGTTTTGACTAAAGATTTACATGAATTAAGAAACCTACCAAGTAATGTGAACAAACTGAAGTAATAACTTAAGTGCAATCAAATTACAGGAGTAAGTGTCGAAGTACAGGAGAAAGTAAAACACGTATTTAAAATGGATAGTTGTACTCATTAGACGCGAATTCAAGTCTTAAAGCAGGTAATTTATTATTTCAACAAACGTTAACATGAGTACAAGAAAATTCTATCAGAGTTTCTCTCACCTAACGTTTTCTGAAAATGGAAATCTGGTTTTTTCATACCTAAATTATTTTCTTAAAATTAATTACTTGATTTTTCTTGTTCCATTCCGGCTGGTAACAGAAAATAGAACATTATATAAACTACAGAGTAATATATTTCAGAAATATATCAGTACTTTTGTAGCCTCTCTCCTAATAGTTTATTCCATTGGCGACTTCCGCTTTTATTTTGCAAGAAGTTTAAAATCCAATCCACACCAAACCTTAGAAATGTTAAGAGGAATGCTTTTCTGTATTTTGCCAATATTTTGGATGCAAACATTTTGGTCCAAACCTCAAGCGTTTGAAAAACTATCTAATATCTGTAATTTCGGAGGAATTCCTATATTCAAATTTACAATATTGCATAAGATATGCTTAACTCTTCTTACTTTGCTGTCAATTCTCCGAACATTCATTCATTTCTACGCCAATTATAATAATGTGAATGATTTTATAAGGCGGAGTGGTTTTTCAATATTATACAACTTTTATGTTCTTAACTCTAAAGATTATGATGAATACGACGATTTGGTAAATTCTAGTTTATTTATGGTTACATTTCAGTATTGTTCGACTGTTGTATATATATTGCAAATCTTTCAAATAAAACTCACGGAAATGTTTTGTCTGATTGGGTCAATTATAACATACATTATATTTTAAGGTTTTGCGCATGATGTCACGCTTCTTTGTGATTCATCCAAAATTAGCAACGTCCAAAGTTTGACCACAATTAAAACAAGATATTTGAATTTACGCGTCACCTTAGAAACAATTAACGATATATTTGGCCCATTAAATCTTCTGTATTTTCTCAGCTCATTTCCGATAATGGTGTGGTTTGTATTTTGGATGTCAGAAGAGATGACAAGCCATTTTGTTAAAGTGGTAGATTTTTGGTTTCAAATGGGTATGTTTATAGGTTTTGTGCTGTTGGCAGCGCAAGGTAATTCAGTAGCTTTTAGGCAAATGAAGGGGTGGCTTTTAGATACTTCTCTAAAATCTTCTAATGAAATGGCGGGATATTTAAACGGCAACTTCGGGGGAAATGACATGATGGTTAGCTTGAACGTACTTCACCGGGAGATAAGCACAGAAGTTCTGGGTCTAAAGGGCTTAACATTTTTTACCGTGACCTACAATCTTATTGGATCAGTGAGTTAAAATTTACATTATTTCACGTTTTTAATTTTTACCATTTAAAAAATAATTACTCCTGATCAATTTACTTGATTTACCTTTTTAGATGTTAGGAATGGTGTTTGCTTATGCATTCTTAATGCTACAATTCGAAATGAGCACAAAACCAAACAACGATCAGTACTAATCTTCGACTTAAAATAATGTAGTTTCAGCGTTTAGAATACCAAATTAATATTTTTGGTATTTAATTTAAATATATATTTTTGGGAAATATATTTAAGATAATGCATTTTCAAATACTTAGTGCTAAACAAGAAAGCTACAAAAGTCTTATTACATAAGTATATTAAGAATATATAGGCTTATAGATTGAAATATACCGTACCGTTGTATTATTATTTATTCCCATTATTACTAAAATAAGTTGTCTAAAATTTGTGAAATTCTCTTTTATGCCTAATTGTTTTAATAACATTCCAGGTATACATTAAATATAACCATTGGGATGTTGTTTTATTGTTCATTTATATTTAATTTTATATGTTGAAATAATCTTATCAGTTGAAGAGGTTCTACAAATATAAAACATTATTTTATTCAATCTACAATATGATTAAAAATATGAAAAAGTGGCTTTTAGAAACTTCACTAAAATCTCCAAGTAAAATGATTACATGAACGGTGAAAGTAGGGAAATTGACATCATGTGCACTTTAAAATTACCTCTCTGGGAAATAAACACAGAAGTTTGAGTCTATAAAATTTCCAATTTTTTTACTGCCACGTACACCCTCATTGGAACAGTAAGTTGAAATGATAAACGTTGTATTACCTTTCTTTACCTTTACTTAATTAGAATTTTTTTAAATGCTCTTGATAATAATCAATTAGTTTCCTTGTTCTCTTTATATGCTAGGAATGGTGTTTGCTTATGCCTTTTTAATGCTTCAATTCTAAATGAGTGCCAAATAGAACAGTCTTCTGACATGCAATCAAAACATCAAAACAATGAAGGAAAATAGGCAAGTTGACAAATTCGTTAGTTATTAATGCTTTTTTACTTTTCATGTCGCAAACAGGAAAAATTAATTGGAAAATGTATAATGATAGTTAATAACAACAAAATAAAAAGGACTTTCCAATAGAAATCGACAAATCAAAATTGTAGCCAAGCATAAAAATCTAATCAAACTTTAGTGAAAGTCACGAAAGGCTCTAAGTTTAAGAAAACAACATAAGCTTTCATCAATTTCATGTGTCAAAATATTCCATGTTCTAATTTATAAAATCCAAAGTTTAATAAGAAATATTTCTACCTATCATTTAGACATTTATATAAAATATTCACCCAATAATTGTGAAACAAACATATTTTTTAAACAAAATGTTTAGCAGGTACTTATTTTTTACAAAATATTTCATACAACGCTTGTAAATATATACACGAAAACCGCAAAAAACAAGCTGCCTGGATTTTATAAATTTAGATTTCCAATGTTATAATTAAGTGTAAGCTTTTCTTCTTTTTGCATATCTGTGGGAGTACGTTAGTGTACACGCTTATCATAGTGTGTACACGCTTATCATAGTGTGTACACGCTTATCATACTAGAACCGGTCAATGGTCACACTAAAAAAATGGTTGTTACGGTTAACAAAAAAGGTCGGATCTAGCGAAGCTATATGATATGAAGTTGGTAGACATTCCGAATTTGTTTGTAGGGCATAACATCAACACGTTTGATTTTTTCGGAATGGTTCCTGAACAAAGTCGGCGATTGGGGCAAAAATGGAGGAATTGGCCTAGCCCTTTTTTTAAATATCCATTTCTCTCTCCGTTTATCTCACTCCAACTTCTTCAGTATGTCTTCTAGCAAAAAACTGATCGCATCTTTGTTATCAGCGTAGTTCAAAACCCCTACGTACAT
>JAQFZG010002080.1:0-18045 GCA_034695465.1 Entomobrya nicoleti
TTATTGTGGTTGAATAACTGCAGTTTTACTGATTAGTTTGCAGTTTGCACATTGTACCTGGTAAGTTAACTTTTTGTTGAATAAATTGTAATTGAATACGAAAAAGTACCTTTAACAGAAAGTTGGATGACGTACGAATTCGCAGCTGGTAATAGCTAGCTAATGTTATTTGGTTTGTCTTAATTGCAGGCAGGATTTAACGATTAATGGCACAGAAAACATTAGTTTCATAACTTGCAACTAACAACATTGACTAACATTTCTATAACCAGTGAATCAGCAGAGGAAAAAAACTGTCATACAATTTAAGCTACTCTTAAATATCGCAAGCTGTTCAGTTGAGTTTCCTAATCTTTTGGGTCATTATTACAGTGCAGTGACTTTTATCGGTAATCAAATGCAGGGGTATTTAAGTCTTAACCAAGTACTCCCTTTGGTTTTGTGGAACACCTAATCAAAATGTCTTCACAAAGAAGATCTGATGAAAATTCTGATCCGGATGAAGAGTTAAATGTTAAAAATATAAAATCAGAATCAGAGGTTAATCCAAATAAGCCGTTGTTACCTTCAAACGAAACTTTTAGCAATAAGAAAAAATTGTCATTATTTGAAAGAAAGGAGAAGGCGAGATTCTTAAATTCAGGAATGAGAAGAGGATCACTTTTGAAGTATTTTGTCAAACAAAATCCAGAGGAGATGAATCAGCCAGCGAATAATTCGGGACCATCCACACGCACAAGGTCCGCGTCTTCATGCAGCACGACTGAAAATCCAAATCAGAGTACAAACGGATTTCACACAACAACGGATAATGGAGCAGGAGAGAGTAACAGTCAAACAAGCCAGGATTCTGACTTAGTTATTTTAGGTGAAGTACCCCGTACTCAAGTTAATGCCCCAGTTATCCAAGTCAATTCTGAAAGTGAAGATGGTGATAGTGTTAGTCAAGAGGAATTTGAGGCAGATTCTCCTCAGGGCCAGGTTTCGGATTATTCGGAAGAAAATTATGAGCTTGCTCACCCAGTTCCAGTTGATATAGAAAGTGTTATAAGTAATTTGGATGATGATGAGTTAAGTGGGGAAGATAAAATAGCCCGATGGCAGCGACAGAACAAGAGAATACTCCATGAAAATGAACATAAAACTGTAGCAGGCAGCAACAATGAGTTTCAACCTCCTCCGGCGAAAACTAGCAAATTAGAAATAATAACTGGGACTGAGATGCAGTCGCAAGATGAACACACACCTGAAAAATCTCAAGAAAGTACATCATCAACTCCTCCGCTTCGGATCGTGAATGTTTATACATTATCATCGAAAAATGACGCTACACCAAGTACAAGTACCGCTTCGTCGGGCTCAAGGAAGTCTGGAGAAAGAGCTAAAAAGTCAATCTTAATACATAAGGTGAGAATTTCTGGTATCATTATAGCTTTTAACTAAGTACTAATATGTACAAACAATGTACTGTTCTCAATTTTAGCATTTTTATAATCCATATACAAATATACTTATTATGGCACATAGGCATGGCTGACACATAACGAAACATACTTTTGTTTGTCTATCTTCCAGGAATTTAATAATACTAGCTTGCCTCCTTTGCTGGAAAAACGGAATTGGAAAAAAATAATGCTGATTATTAGAAAGGATTTGGAAGGTTACAAACTTCCAAGTGCAACGTACGTTAGTCAGTTAATAAGGAAAGCAATTCTTTGCGAGGAAACGCGTGTCTCGAAGGATGTCCAATCAGAGAGTATTGCACTTTTGGAAGAGCTAATAAAAAGTTACCCTCCTCAAAACGGAAATGGAAAAGACCCATCAGTTAGATATTACAAAGAAATATTAGATAATGTAAGTGACTATCTTTTTCAAGCAACACTTAAACGCTGTAATAAAACTTATTCTTCGTTGAATTTTGGAATACTTGTACTTGAACTAATACTTCTACGTATTTCAGGTTTTTGATGATAGTGGAAGCAAAAGCCGCCCTCGTAACGAAAAAGGAAGCACGCTCAATATCTTCCTACCTGAAATTCACAAGCGACTGGAAATGGGAAAGAATGCTTTGCTGCTGTTGATCCTAGTCACCGATCTAGTTTACAACCAATATGAAGTTTATGAACGAGAAGATGGAGTTATAGTGAATCCTCCTTTGTTTCAATACTTTTTGGAGGACAAAAATGGAAACTTTGTTTATAATGAGCATTGCGAAAATATTATTACTGACTGCTTGGAAGCGGACTCTGAAGAAGTGTTTTGTATTTATGTGGTAAGTACACTTTCATGTTTTGTGTCGAACGACTTTAGTCAGTCGTGTCATAGTCATCTTATTTTAGAGACGAGACGAATCATGTCATTATAATTGGTTTTATTACAGAAATGGATCACCATTATCGCCCGCAGACTAGGAAAATTTTCCTTTAAGCACAAGGAATATCAGCATATGATAAACCATTTGGCAGATTTGTGCAAAGGTAAAATTGTGCAAATGGCTATTTATATTAGTGATTGAGTAGGATATCGTAATGAAAATATGGAAAATGTTTTAAAACTTGTGTTTGTTATTTCCTCCAGACGAAAGCGACATGGGACTAAGGCTCATGATGAATATCCGATATATGCCGTTTTTGAAATTAGTCTGTGAGAAAATATTTGACGTTATGCTAAAAGTCATTCGAGTTAATACTAAAGACCACTCCAAAGTATCCCAAAGGGAACGTATCGCCTATTTGGTAAGTTGTATCTTCTTTTTTATAGCATTTTTAGACTTACGATCATATTCAGTCAACTCATTTTATTGTCGTTTTCATTATATTTTGTGATTTTAGAACGAGCTATCAAAGACATTGTTCATCCTACCTGCTGTTAAAACAGTAACCGATCAAGTTGAAGAAGTTTGTAAAGTTCACAACAGTCTGACTTTCACACGAACCAGAGCTGAATCAATTGAAAATGGTGAATCGAATAGTGATAATCAGGGCAGCGTAAGGAAGAAAAATGTGAAGGGGGAGACTCGTTTGCATATTTTGTGTAGGCCAGCGCCAGCCCACGATACACAAAAGGATCCCCTCCCGGATATTGAAAAGCACTTAAAGAGTTATCCCGGTGATGTAAATGCCAAAGACAACTTTGGCAATACACCTTTGCATGACTGCGCAAGGAATAATAAGGGCAATATTATTGTGAAATTAATGGAGCTATGTGGTAAGTGAAATTTTCTTTGGATACTTTAAAAATTGCTTTGATTTGCATCTGAATTTTCTATAGACTAATATGTCAAGTCGCTGAATAATAATTGAAATTAAAATTTCAGGAAAGGAAGAGGTCGACAACATCGATTTCTTGGCGAGGAATAAAAGTCTGGAAACTCCAATGCACTTGGCTGCTACTTACTGCAATTCGCAAACTACTGAAACATTGATGTATTTTGCGTCATCATGTGGGGTTCTTGAAGATGTGCTGATCACTCCAAACAAAAATGGAAAGTTACCGTTTCAGTTAGCACCTTCAAACTCCCCAATCAAGAAGAAGCTTACTCCCTCTGGTTATGTCATGGAAGAAATGTTAATTCATCGAGGATTAACTTTGGATGAAACAAGCATTGATAATTTGGAAGAACACTTTGAACTGCGAAAGATACTAGCATGGTGGAGTCAAAACTGCATTAAAAACGCTTAAATGTGCCTATTAAACTTATCAAAGTTTTATTGTTTTATTACATATTATATTATATAGTTTATATTTCGGTTTTATTCTGTTATTATGTTGTTAATATATTATATCGAAAGAAACTATAAGTAGGTGTTGCGGAAAAATGAATTTTATATTATGACCATGCGAAATACAATACGAATAAATAAATAAATAAAATGCTTTAAACGAGTATATTAATTGATAGTCAGCCATTTCCTAACTGAATCAGAAAATCTCTCCATCCAGGAAATGTTATTTTTAATTCCCTTTATAACCCTTTTTAAAGTTCTCTCCTCGTCTTCAAATTCATCTTTGTACTTGGCAATGAAATCTTGCACCTGTTTTAGAACAAATAGTTATTATATCAAGTTAGGAGAGTTTCATAAAAAAAAATATAATGTTAAACCAAATAATACTGAGGTACCTTTTCAAGGCGTTCATTAGTGTTCCAGAACAGAGCAGCAGTCTCTAAACTCTTAGCAATCGCAACAACCCCATCAAAACGATTTTGAATTGCAGAAAAGTTTTCGTCCAAAAACTCCAGAAGATTCTTCCTAGTCACAGTATTACGAGACAATTTCAACATCAATTCATATCCTAAGGCAGGCGACACGAAATCCTCAGTCGTCAAATTTAGTCTCAACCTAAAATGCATTTAATTTAAAAAAGAAAGAAGTTAATATCTCCACTGGTACTTTTTTGAACTCATTTTAAAGTGATTTCTGAAAAAAGTTATTCATACTCGTTTAAAATTATTCCATCCTTTGAGCATCCTAGACTTCTAGCCAATGCAAGCTTGATATCAAAATCTTTCTCCTGATTCAACAAATTCAGTAAGGTTTCATAAGTAGTTTTGTCCCCACCTATAACGGCATTGCAGTATGTTTGTGAGTGTAAATCCGATGGAACTCTATAAAATATTAATATCAGACAATCAACTATAAATGCCCATCATTGGAACTTGGAACTGTGATCATCATTGATTTCAGTGCTAAAAATAATTGTATGCATATATGTACTTGTTTATTGAAGTTTCCGTCCAATATTGGACTGAATCGGTGGCGTGCTGTAGAGCCTCAGGGATTTCCAGCACCCCAGCCCAATGAAGCATTGATCCCCTGTGAAGAACTGACGCACCTTTCTCATCTTCACCTTGCGCTACACCCATCGTTAGTAGAGACGATGAAATACGTTCGAAAACATATTCCTACAAAACATATTATTGTCATTAAAAATAATACAACCGGGTTGAATTTAAGGTAGTTCGTCTTTTTAATTACCTTAAATTGAGAAATAACCAGTTCATCATCTGCAAACATGGAATAAATTCTACCAAGTCCATTCAACGCTGAGCTCCAGACTATCGGCTCCAATTCTTTGCCCAAGTACCGGGTATAATTAAGCGCAGCTTCAATCGAGCCATACCCTGTAACAAAACAACAAAAGTAATGATGAAATTTAAGTCGGCTAACAATACTTTTAACGTTTGGTTACAAAAGGTTAAAATTTGGTGGAAATATACCTGCCCAAGCAGTTTCGAAAGAATCCTCGATGATTTGTGATCTAGTTATTGCACTGATTGTCTCATGTGCAGTATTCAATTGATATTCAATCAATTTCCCGATGCGATCGTCGTACAATATTCTCGCAAAAGCTAAGAAAGATTTTTATAACTGGATTAAATTTCTTTGCAATAATAATACAGCAATAACAAACGAATTATAAATGGGAATTAGTTACCCGATGCGTCCGGATTTATAACGATCCAGTTTAAATTTTCTTCTGTATAAATTATTTTAGATGGTTCTACTCCGGTCAACCAAATGGTTGGAATCCTTTTTTCAAATGTTGTCGCTTGGATTTTATCATGTAGAATTGTAATTGGAGTGTACCAATTGGGTGGAGGAATCGTTATTGGACCTTTTTCAGGGGTGTCTATGAATCTCTCCTAGAATACATAAATGCGAAGTTCATAAATTTAAAAATTCATAAAATTAATATTTAAACTTTCTGTTAAACCCAATTTTTTGAAAACCAAATTATGTACCTGTGACACAAGTACTGCCCGGTCGGAAACATACTTAACACGAATTAATGGATATCCGGGTTGCAAAGTCCAAGATTCCATAATTTCTGTAAAAGAAGCCACTGATGGTTGCACTCCATAGCTCACAGCGTGGCTCTCCAAAATTTTAAAAAGGTCCCATTGTGTGGCTGTACTGTAGGCACTATTTGTATTCAAAATTTAATAGTACCTTACTTTAAAAACTTTCATTATATAATATAGCAGATGGTAGTATATGAAAATGTCGCTAATTTTAAAAACATACTGTCTCGCCAAGTATGCTCGGAGGGCTTCGTGGAATACTTTTGGAGTGAGAAAATTTTCCATCATCTTCAACAACGAGGCTCCCTATAAAATTAGAAAGAAATGGAAATTTGCTTTGTTTGTGGCTACAGAAATATTTATTGTGTTAAATTTTGCAGTTTTGTCCTTACTTTCGAGTACGAAATGCCATCAAAGTAAAACATGGGACTAGAAATATTCACCAGTGGGTGAGTATCAATGCTGCCATCAATTTGAAGTGCACGTTTTCTGTAGCCTGTCATCCATTGCTTATCTGGATCATATTCCGGACTGATGCTTTTAATTCCAAAATAAGATATGTACGTAGCGAATCCTGTACGACACAGATTTAAACTTTTTACATATTGGCATACTGTTTCATATACCGAAACCTTTACAAAACTTATTGATAAGTACACTGAATAAGCAGACCTTCATTAAGCCAAATCTGATTCCACAGTTTCGTTGTCACCAAGTTGCCCCAATTCTGATGAGCAAGTTCATGAGCAATGGTCAGATCAATTCTGTACCTGTTGTCTTCTGAGGTAATGTTAGGATAATAAATGAGTCCTTTGACTCTGTATGTGTTTAGACCCCTAATTAGAAAAAAAAATTATTAAATCCTACACACAAATTTATAGGTACATATTATAGATGGAAGTAGTAATTAAACATACCAATTTTCCATTGCACCCGCTACAAATGAATTAAGGAATAAAAAGAAAAGGTATATTAACTTTCATGAAATTAAAAAAAAAATGATACAGCGAAAAAACGTATTTAATTTATGTTGAAGTCTACCTTGAAAGTCTGGAATAGCAACACTTGTCATCTTTGGTAGTGGATAGTCTTGTTTCATAAAGTTGTCATAAAATTTTAATATTGTACTAACTACTTCACCCGAGTGGACACCTCCGCCCTTCGCGATCATATGGGGTGGCCCACAAATCTAAAGAGATTAACATTCATTAGATTGTTTTAAATAAACTTAATGTGAAAATAATTAAATTAATAGTACCTCCACATATTTTTTATATCCTGGATTCGAAACGCACGTGAAATCAGACACTATAATAGCCAGTAAATAGCTCGACATGACAGGACTTTTTTCATAAAAGTCATAATAATAATCGGGACGTTCTTTGCTGTAAGATAAATGACAATACGATTTCGCCCAATTAACAAAACTGCAATTTGAACTTTCGCTAAGAAGTTTAAAATAAAAAAGAAAGCTTACTTTATTTCCGTTTTCACCATGTTCATGTTACTTAAAGAGTTGTAGTTGGAGTGCCGCCCAATAGTCACCCGAAATGTTGCTTTGAAATCGGGATCATCGTAATTTGGAAACATTTGCCTTGCATGTTCAGCTTCGAATTGCGTTGTAGCTAATCTCCTGCAAATTAAATATTAGTTCATTTAATAATCCAACGCAAAAAAAATCGAACAATATACGCAGTCTAATAGAATAGCAAACTAATATATTACTTTGTGGTGTTAGTTAGACGATCAAGGTAAGTGCTAAGATAAAGTCCACTAAGCGTGTCAGTCGCAATTTCCGCTACGAAACGGATATCCACGACATATTCCTTGTTAAGTTTGCAGGCTGAAGCCAAACCAATTATATAAAAATCATTGTCAATTTCATACGTTTGATTCACAACAGGAATCACACGATTGGTTGGCTTTCCAAGCAAAGCCTCGGATACCTAAGGAGAAATTTATAATTGTTAAATTGATGATAGTGCGACATGAAGTTGGAACCAGGAATGATCACTCCTGGTTGGAACAGTATAAAAATGTTTGTGAATGATAGCGTATATTCTTACCTTTACAGAGTCTTCAATTATCGTCACATATTTTGTGTTTGCATGCATGACAATCTCAGTTGTCGGTTCCACACACTTTATTAATATTTTAACGGAGCCTGGAGCTTTGAGTTCCTCTTCCTCGATTTCTGACTCCAGAATCATTGAGATTTTAATATCATAGCTAATAGGTCGGGTTGTCCGCGGTAAATATTTATGAATGGTAGATACAGTAGGGCTCTTTAAAGGCTTTTCGAACACTTCCTCGTGTCCAGTTTTCGGATACAATGCGAATATATCGGGATTTGATTCCCATTCTTGTTGTTCAGGTTCCGGTGGAGAAAAAGCTGACGCTTTTGGTGATCCAAGTGATAGATATGTTAAAACACATATCACTACCATGTAAGCTTCTTTAGAACGTTGTCTGCGCATTTTAATTACTGCTTGTAGTCATTTAATTGAAAATTAAAATTATATTGCCTTTACAAACTAAAGTTAATGAGATATTTCGGATTTTTTATATGTTCAATAGTTATTGTCAAAATTTCAACTGAGAAAAATGTTAATGCTAAAGTGATCTTCACTTTCGTCTACTTAATGTACCATACCGTTACTCCCTGGTTTCTAGACTGCCAAATGCTACACTACAGTCAATACATGGTCATAGTCATGATGTATATTAGACGAATCTATTGGTTTTTTTCATTGCAACGACCATTTTACAAGGGCGATTTACATGTGAAGAAACAATGAACCAAAACTAAAAATATTTTTTCGAAAAGCATGCAGAGGATTAATGAACGTTGAAAACGTGGAAAGACAGCGTCAGAAAAAGAAACAATGCCTTGTTTCTATTTTTTCGTACTGTGATGGGTACAGAAAAGTTATAATCAACCAGTGAATTCTTAAAATAGCCATATATTTATTTACCCTTTCATGCAGGGATTACTGGCCCAGCTTGAACTGGTGCTATGTGTAAAAAGGTATTTACTAAATTTTCCAACGACAAATATTTAATTTTTCGATGCATACGTATATGTATTATACGGAGTTGAGTTTTTAAAGAATCCTTCATTGTTTATTGGCAAACTGAAAAAGGCACGTTTATAATAATGCGTCCTTTGTACAACCTTTTATTCATCTACCAGAACCAGATACCAGTACGCAACGATGTTTGGACTTTGGATACATGAAATTTTTTTTCTATAAAAACTTCTATAAAAATATATTTAAAGGGTATACAAGGGACAACGACAGATAAAAAAGACAAAAATACTGCATAACTAACAAAGTATAGCGACAAAAAATACCAAATAACTGCATGTGGCTTGCATTATTTCTAAAATCATTTAAAACTGGGAAAAAGTCCAAAAATTATTGACAAAAAAACAAAAATTTCTATCGACGAGGATGGGATTCGAACCCACGCGTGCAGAGCACATTTGATTAGCAGTCAAACACCTTAACCACTCGGTCACCTCGTCTTGGCTGAAGATGGGGGGCTCAACAACGCGAGTTAGCACTAGATCAGAGTTTCTATTATGCCCGTTATGCTATGCTATCTCTGCACATACGCACAACTGCTTCCCTGATGCGTGCCTACTGCCTTTTACCCGCATATCACACCACAACAGTCCATACACAATACACACTCAACTCTACGCTGCGCTACCACACCAAAAATGCTTTGTTTGCTTTTCTCTGCAGTTCCATTCTCATTTCTCTCATCGTTTATCATCATCATCCATCCTTCTTTCTTTTCTGCAAACGCAAACCCAAATCGAGCGTTGCTCTTTGAGAAAGCAAAAGTAGAAAACTGTAAATGAAATGACCTTCATCTTTGTGCTTTCCCGCGGCCTTTTTCATTTGTGTCCGTTTGCCACCACTGCACCGCCACCACTTGCACTTCGCATAACTCACTATTTGAAAATACGGTTTTCCCAAAGAATTAACTACTTTCACTTCATTTTACATTCTCAAATCTTCGTAATTGTTTTATTGTTTTCGACCGTCATCAGCATCAGTATCCAGTGACTTTGATCAGTGATCATGCTGTTTTGATTGCATCACTTTTCAACGTCATTCGAAAGATTTTTTTTCAAATTGATATTCATATGAATGTATAGATTTCAGATTTTGACAAAGGTTTTTAGTTCAGTTGACACTATAATATATGTTCTATGTACTATTTTACAACCGTTTGGGCCAGGTCAACCAAGATGACCTACACTACACTGTGTTAAATCTAAACCAACCCATCTTCGAATGCGCAATCTGACTCCATGCATGCATTGCATAACGCTTCTCGTCATCATAGTCTTCTTCACTTTATGTTTATTGGCCTTATTCCATATCCATATAAACTGAATCTACCTCTATCGTGCGATCTTTACCTACAATCAATTCCTTTCCTAAAGACCATTTTTTTATTCGATCACCAGTACCAGTCATTGTCTTTAGTCAGTGAAGAACATATAAACCAATTATAGACAAAGTAAACTGATCGATCGTCTGCTGATGGCTGAGAAAATGGACAATTATTTTAGGTGGAGATTTCTCACTAGATGGGTAGCCTTTGCTAATTTTGTATGAAAACAAAAAAGCTAATCACAGTATTTCTCAATTTGTAATATTTGTATTGTGTGTATTGTTTTGTTTCGTTTTGTGTGTTTTGTTGTGAGTAAATCGCTACTGTAATCTCACGACTTGATAATTTTTCAGATCCATACGACCCTTTCGTTGATAGTGGTACTTCTAAATACAGATATAGACGTACGAGAACGGAATACAGAATTCGTTGCAAATTACAAGGATGAAGGACCAATGCAAATGATTGGTAGTAACCTAATTAAATTATGAATTAAGAAACTTGTAGATGGTATTAGAATTATAAGATAGTTGAGATATGACATGAAATAAAACTAGCATGCTTTTAATTTTATACATCTTTAGCTGCAGTTTGGCCGGTAGCGGTTATCGTTGTATTTTCCACATTGATGTTCGGGCTCGAGACGTGGGCAACTCTGAATCTACTTAGCGCAACAGAAGTAAGTTGATACAAAAAAACGTTAAGTAATGGAATGAGTAAATTAACTTTACACCGGTTTGATGAATGAAACTGCTTACATTTGCAATTTTACAGGATGTAGGACTTGGACCCAGTGAAGCTTTGGAGAAGGCCCGAAGTTGGCGAAATACTACCATTTTTTGCATTGTTTTTATAACTGCCAAAAATGTGTCTTGTGTAATTGTCTGGTGTCCAATCTATGTAGTGATGGTGGTAACCGACATTATAGCGCGTGGTTTATGGATGACCATTGTCCATATGTTCATCAAGGAGTTGGAAACGTGTTCTGTAGGTGACTCTGGGACTGAAAAGAACAGGTCCGACGGTATTAAGGTGCATGTTCTTGAGAATTAATTTACTGATGAATGGAGAAAGTTTGGAATTCTTTTAAGGAGTAAAAGTGTATGTATTATGTATGGATATGATTTAGATATTGTAGTACTGAAGTATTGTCTTTTTCATGCGAATAAAATTCATTTTTAAAGATTTCAAGGAATTTGTTCTGTTTTAATCGATATTAACATCTTGGATCGTGCATCATCATAAGTTTCAGGCAGACAAAAAGTCAGACATTATAAACATTTTAATTCTTATAGGCAGACAATAGACAATCATCATAAATCATTTTTCTTTTGCAAAACAAGTTTATTTTCACCAGAAAAAAATAAGTGTCTTCAAAAATTCTCTCCATTTTGCGATTTTTATTGCTTTACAATTAATTTTTACGAGCAATTTGCAGAAAAGAATTTTTACTCTTGAAACTTGAGAGACATCGCAGCGGTGCTTGATGAACTGCAAAGATAAACGGTGTCGACTTTGAGTCAAAAAACTAAACTGACAGTGTGACAGGATTTCTGTAATTGTTTTAAAAACTATAAAGTATTAATATTGAAAAACAAGTCATGATAAATATATTGTTGAATATGATGCCGCTGAGAATCGTTCGAAATAAAAAAAATTCAAAACAAACGGTTATGTATCATCATAATAAGTTGTTGTTAAAGATTTAAAAAAAATGAAATGCATTTATTAAAAAATACTATATTCTTTTACGTTATATTACTACGAGGTTCATATTTCATATAACACAATATTATACGAAAATTTTCACTTTAATACACTTAAGTAAAGTAGTTCACATTTTGTCCAAGTAAATATATTCATATTTATTGCGATGCCGGTTTGCACGCAAGGAGTAGTAAAAGGATATTTCAGCATAATATTATAGACATTTCATCATGTCTTACTGAATATTTTTAAATCGAATGAAAGCATGGAATATTAATGAGATGTGGGCATGGATGTAACGTAAGCCACACAGTATGGCTACATTAAAACATAAAGATTTAACATCTACATTATACTATCATACGACAAATTGACAATAAACTGCAAAACAGTGACCATAGCCAATCAGAAATTCGAAATGTAGTTCAGTTCATTTTATACATGTTGCTGTCAAAAAGGCATAATATTATGCTCCCCTTTTAAATAAATTATATTATTTTTTTGCTTACAAGTAAGTCGTCTTATGTACTATATTTTATTACTATCCACACTCTTGTCCGGTAAAAAAAGAAATGTCCGTTTAATTTAAGAAAGCTTTGTTAGTGCAACGTTTGTTACAACAAGACAAGTTGCAAATTCGTAGTCCGAGTTTTAGCATTCAACATTGTGTTCGTATGTCTTGGATTTAGAGCTTGATCTCAAAATGTTGGGTATCAGTTACTTTCTTTACATTCTGTGATAGCATGAAATCTCCGAAGTGTACCCATCGCCCTTTGCATAGGCATCAGAAAAGCAGTTCTCAGTCCCCATACATTCTTCTGGTGAGTCAAATATTTTCTTCCAAAAATAATAAGTGTGTGTTGTAATTATAAGCGATTTTTTTGCATAAAATGTTTTCAATGTTGTCAAATTTACATTGTAGAAATCAAAACTAGCGACGAGTTTTAGGTACAATACGGACTCTGTACAGAGTCTTTAAAAAATTAGGTGTAAGGTTCACTTTTTCTTGTAGAGTCATCATGAGAAAGGGTCATGTTAATATAGCCATAAAATGCGGTGTTGACTGTTATACAAAAATGCTCTGTTAGAAAAAGGGCGGAATATCAACAAAGCAAGTTTTTTTCTCTATAAATAAACAATTGAAACAAGTTTCTTATAATATTTTTGATGAAAGTATTTAAATGTACCTTTTATTATAGCCTGGAGCAATAAGCAATCAATTTTTCAAAAAAGTCATAATTATGAATGATGAAGTGAAGGTTATTGTTCCTAAAAAAATTCAATGAGTGAAATGGGTATAAAACACACACCATATTCTTGTACATTGTATTAATACACAAGTGTATATTTTACAGCATACTACGTGTGTGTAATGTTTCATAAGCTGCAAATTCAGCAAATTGATGATACTAATAAAAATTCCGACATTCCGAAAACAATTTATAAAAATTGTAAGATTTAAAACCGGTAGCTGCTGCTTAATAAAGGCAACTAAGTAATAAGCGATTCCGAAAAAAAAATCCGCCTACTTCTCCCGTCCTCCGGCAAAATAGCACTTAACTTACGAATCACGAGCTATCCAAGAAAAAAAGAGTTTTAGAAGAGTCATAGTCGTCACAGTCATAGGTATGGTATGATACTCTAGTAAGAAATAAAATGATGATCGGATGATGTACCGAAAACCATTAAAATCATAAGACGCAACAAGAGGAAAACCGAAACAAAATAGATTTATAATACATAATATTATATATACTACGATCAAAACGAATCGGTGTAACTCTTCGTATTATTAAATCCCATTAAAACAAATCATGTCCACCTGCATCGATTTTAATAGCGGCTATTTTTACGGAGAAAAAAAAATTGATCACTGCTATTGTCTTCTTTTTTTGCAATGTGTAACGTAGCCAGCTAGACTCTCTGATATTTTAAAAATATTTCTAACTTCTTGGATGACGGCCTTCTTCTCTACATAACATTCTGAGAAACACGCGAGCTCTGTGTAATCAGCCATAACATCAGCGTCCCCTGCACACCTTTTGTAATCTGGCCTGGGAATAACCACTTCCAATTCAAACATTATCGTGCATACCACTCTACCACATCCTAGGGATAACAGGTTTACTGCAGCGAACAAACAATGTAGCAGAAACGTTAATGTAACATAACAAGAGTTAATTTATGCTATGACGCAAATTCATCCAAGAGAAATGAATGTGAATGCCTTCATATATTTAATCTCCTTCAGTTCATACATAACATAACGTGTGTCTCTGTACTTCTCTAAGTACAAGACTCAAGACTTACAAAGAGAGAAGAGTCCTTACACTTGGGAAGCTCAACAAGTTATAAAACTACTATTTACAAACAGTTAATGAATAAGATTGGCGGAGATACAATTCTTTGACTAAAGTTGAGCCAAAGGAATGCGAATGTGACAAGTGATTTTTCCCCTTATAAATGGGAACTTTTTTATGTCTAGCGATAATACAGTTTTTTCTAGTGCATATATATCTGCATATATACAGCAATATATATACTGTATAAATATTTTATATATGCATATAAATATAAATAAGCTGATCTGGTGATGATATAGAGAAGCACGTAGAAAGTATTTGAAGTTACTGTTGTATTACATGTATTTTTCCCAAAGATATATACACAGATCTGCAACAATACATGTGCTAACAAGGGATGAACAAGAAGATGTAATATTACTATGTGTGGTGGAATCATCTGAGCATATCCGTTTCATTCTATGTTTCACTCTCGATTATTCTACAGAGAATTGATATAAGTAAATATAAGCAAAGATCTCATAATATAATGTATTGTGTTACCTTTTTTATATCTATAATGGGCTGGTTTGTGAGTTGTGAGTCGAGTTGTATTATTAATTGCATATTTCAAGGTGCATTCACAGGAGTCACACCACACGTGCACTCTGGCATTGTTGAACTCTTTACTACGTCTTACTACGCGGCGACCAGGTTGAGGTGATGTTGATGATTTTTAGGATGAGATTCAAGATCGCCAAACAGCGTGTCAAGTTTTGAGGGCATTTCCCCTGTCCACGTTGCCAGTTACACGTACACGTATGTACAATGTACAATTCACCATCCCATGATTATAGCCTACTCTCCTCTCACCCTTTTCTTCACTCCACGCATTTTACCTGCCAGTCATACAAATATTATGCATAATATTATATGTAGCATGCATAATAGACCGTTTCATCCACATGGCTAATTGTGGTACACGGCACCTTTAAGAATTGACGTTCATTAAACGGTTTTACCCCATCTACTTTGGTGGCTTTTTTGGCATTGGCATATAATATTAAACAAACCTGCCATCTTTTTCGGCTTTTTGGCTTATGAAAGACGTAGGTTGAAGTTGAACCGGCCAGACAGCTTGTATACGAAACGGTTCCAAGTAAGTTCCAGTATAAAAATGGAATGATTATAATATGTGTGTTCGTCGGACGGACTATAACTGCGTCGCATTCCATATTAGCTAGTTTTTTCACAATATGTTTTTACAAGATATAAAATATGAACGATATATTTATGCATGCTTGCTTCTTGCATAACATGTGTAAGATAAAGAATTCAAATGTAACA
This sequence comes from Entomobrya nicoleti, assembly GCA_034695465.1. NCBI lineage: Eukaryota > Metazoa > Arthropoda > Collembola > Entomobryomorpha > Entomobryidae > Entomobrya > Entomobrya nicoleti. The sequence continues at coordinate 15,553 of JAQFZG010002080.1, forward strand.
AGGAGAGGCGATATTTTACGGAATATTTTAATTGAGCTCAATGATAGGTCTGGTAGGTACAGGTCAGTGATTTCTATTAAAACAACTTGAAGAAAATTACAAGTTACTGATTGTGATTACCATTGAATATATATAGAAAAAAAGTAACCTGCAATTTTCGTACAGGTTTATAATACTTTGTAATAATAATGAATCTATTAGAATAAAACAACTATGTACTTTCGATATGAAAAAAATAATCGTTCGTATTTTATATATTTGTACTATATCATACCACCAGCAAACCAACATCTTTAACTAGAACTATGACGGTTGTTACAATTGATGGGTTATTATTTTTTGCTAAACCAAGCCTTCCTCAAAGGCTGAACACCTGCGTCAGGTCACAACTTAAAAAGAAAAGTTATTACATATGCATTCTCGGTCGGACAGTGTTACTGTCAAAATCAGAGTGAATCGAATTGATACAAATTTTATGATCTGTCAACAAGACATAAAAATGGAAACATCAATTTGTGAGATGAAAGCTAATTATGGTTATATAGTTTATATAGATTTCTAAATTTAAGTCCAATCGATCACATAATATAACATCCAATATATATGCTCATACTCATATGATATATAGCGTAGAAGCAATTTGTAGTGACAGTGTTTATATTTATTTTTTGAATTTATAATCTACTTTAGACAAGCCCGAATAACATGAATGATGAAAAGAAAACAGATAAACACTTGTATAAAACAACGACATTTACATCTGTATGAGATCTCTTCTGAGAGAGATAAGTTGTTATTTTCTTCAAATGATGCGAAGGAAATGTTTAGTTGTTTTATTATTTGAATATGCATTATATCATATTTGACATTTTAGGGAAAAAAAAGAATACAATACAACACGTGTTGGATGCCGCTTTTTGAGTGTATCTTTTCATTTTAAATGCCGCAAAAATAGTTGTCAAATGTTTCACTTTCGTCAGTTGAGATGTTGATTCACTTTTCCCCAATTTAAATGCAATGAAACTTTGAATGAATCAAATGAGTTAAAAGTTGTAAATGACACGTGAAGGACTTAAATGTAGGGATATTAGTTAAAATATTATTCATTTCATAAAAGATTTCAATTTTATTTACCGCGATGCATCATCTTAAACCAGTTAGCAAAAATTCTGAAAGTATTCTGACAATGAATGCAAAGTTTGCTTTAAGGCATATGCCATGGGATTTAAAGCGTTACAATATAAGTCCGGTTGTCCTAAATGCACGAGAGCAAAAAAAGGGACTTGATTTCTACTTATTGTTGAATGGATGTAAAAACTGCATTACGTAGCGTCTTCAGACATTCTTTCTCAAGAAAACGGCAAATTCAGACAGAGTTCTAATCATACAAACCTGCTGAACTCACATATTTCTAACAATTGCTGGTATGTATATACTCATTGTTCAAAGTTTAGTTTAACTGCAAAAAAATGCAATTGTCGTTTATTGCAACAATTCATACATTAAACGTACTGCAGCTTGTTTTTGTATCGACAATGGTTTATTTAATTGTCGAGAATAATCGGAAATCGCAAAAAATGTCATTTTAAAACAATGGGAAAAGAATGTATAAGCAAACTCGAGAGAGAAAAAAAATCCATTTATCAGAGACTAATACCCCACAAACTTTTTTTACGTTATAGTAGAGTAGTCGTAATGTAATAAAGCCTTTGATAAGAACCGGCATCCGGTAGAGTTATAACAGTAGATTCAACAACCTATTCCTTAATTCCTCTTAATTCTGATTTTCTTAATAAGACGGAAGCGAAGAATGTATTGAAATCGATCAATAACCGGAAAGCTTATTTCACAAATTGTTTCGTCCATGTCACAGCATCTGTTAGCAAGTAATTATGTAGCGCTTTTGTAATAGTTTAAATGCGTACGCGTACAAACCGCGTCATTACTCATCTTTCGAGAAAAATTCCGCTATATGCTTAATTAACTATTATGTAAGGGTATGTATATAACGAATAGCCTGTCAATTTTCTCTAACCTAATTTAAAAAAAAAACCAAAACATTATGTTTACCAAGTAAATTTTGATGATTTTATTGACCTCCCCGTTGGCATTTCAAAAAAATTGTTGATCTGTTATTCGCGTTCACAATAATATTAAGTAAAAGTAAAACTAACCACAATTTATATGCAGAATCGTGTAAACAAAGTCCAATATTTTTAATCAATTATGTATACATCAGATAAAATTTATAAGAGAAGAACAACACCTTCCTACGCTATTGTAAATGCCAACATTTGCTACTAAACTGCAAGGTTGGGATATAAGATGAGTCACCAGAGAGGTGAATTCCAAGAAATTTCGATAAAAAATATGCTTTTGTTTAGCTAGATCACTTATCGTCAACAGTATCAAGGCATACTGTCACGAACTCCTTCTTTTGCCATGTAACTTATGTTGTATGTATTGTGTGCGTAAGCGCAAGCGTCTCACAAT
>JAQFZG010002081.1:0-18045 GCA_034695465.1 Entomobrya nicoleti
CTGCTTCGGCGAGAGTGCGTTGCTTAACTTCAGAGATCTTACGAGTTCTGGTCAAACCGCACTCACCTGCCGTGCTTGTAAAAAACCTTAATATGTGTTTAGTTTGATGATTCTTAATAATTTCCTTGAACATATAGTGCTCTTTGTTTAGGCACAATTGTTTAATTTGTATAACAGACTAGTGGAACCTCTTATTACTTTAAAAAACAAAATCCGGTATTCAATTTTATGACCTAATGTCTTGAGGAAGCTCAGCATTAACTATAAGTACAACTAAGAAAATTTTGCTTTTGGTAAGCTTTTGGGGGAAATAAGTCATTTCAAGCCCTCATCGTAGTTCAACATTTAATTTGACCCAGCTCAGTACTCATATATAAAGTCCAGAGAAAAGTTTCACATTTCGGCGCAGTCAGTCCACGGATAACTTGCCATCACAAGTATGACTCGATCACGAGTATTATTACTTTTTGAACTACTTCTCAGGATACTAAAAGAATCAGTATGCCATCAGCACTTGTTTATAAAGCTAACGAAATCACTGTTAGCCAACAACTTTCAGCTGACCTGGTTTTTTACGATAAAAATTCATAGTATGTCGCAGTTGATAAATGAAGTCGCGAAAACAGCTTTAGTCCCTATGTTGCATCGTTCAGAGCACAAACGGCAGCCAGGAAATCATATAAGTGGTGTCCCTATGAGAAGTCTGACTTCTTTATCCACGAATTCTATTTGTTCATTGCACAATGTAAAAATTGTCTGGCCGTTATTTTAATTATTTTGATCCTGCTATTAAACACTGTTAACGCAAAAAGTACCTTCATCTCTATAAAAGACATGGGTCGGTAGGTTTGTCGATTGTTTTTTTTCTCTCTCTCTACACAATACTACCACCCTGCAACGCACCACAACTACACATGCATTTCTCATGTAGTGGAAGTTGGCCCCCACCCCCAAGTGGAAGTTGGCCCCCACCCCCAAGTGGAAGTTGGCCCCCACCTCCAAGTGGAAGTTGGCTCACAACCCCCAAGTGAAACTTGGCCCCCACCCCCAAGTGGAATTTGGGGCATTTGGCACCTTGAGACAATGCTAGAAAAGCATGGGGCAACTTGAAACAATGCTAGAAAAGCATGAGGCAACTTGAGACAATGTTAGAAAAGCATGAGGCAACTTGAAACAATGCCAGAAAAGCCTGACATGGGGTTAAAGGAGTCCAAAAAATCGGTTCTTTTGCAAAGCATACATATTGAATGATCCCTTTTTAATGTTAATGCACTTAGTGCATTAACGAGCCTCTTTCTAGTTCAATATAATATGACAGTTTTCCTTCATATTTACGAAGTGCATGTTTACCATACTTTGTTATTGAGAAACTTGGCAAGTAAAAAGAAATAGAGTTTGCTCCCTTTATTTTTATTACGGTTATCTCTCATAAAGTATTTAACTTTTATTATGATTAAAAAATAATATGCATTTCACTACGAAATTTCCAAACTACAAGTTGCTGGATAAACACAATGAGAACAAATTAAATCCTGGTTGTGACCTGACCTAGTTTTTGTTTCAAATTACACGGGTAACTAGGTTGTCACTAATACTGGAATTGCTCCAAAACAAAAAATCAGACGTCATTTTAGGAGTAAACATAAGTGTAGGAACTACAAATGTTTATATTTAAAGAATATATCTTTTAGTCGAACCTTTTATCTTAAATATAATGTTAAAAGTAGTTCAACTAAAAGACTTGCCGAACTATTAATTAAGCCCTGCCCGTTGTGTAAGCTGTTTGTCAAGAAATTAGACACATCCAATTGAAGAAGCATAATAATATAACGCTTTGATGAAGTTTTTAAATAAACTTGTTTCTTTTGTATTTTTTTTGTAGACAGTTTAAGCAATTTTTACAATTGCATGGCTTCATAACAGTAAATATAAATTTATCATTACGTGATACTTTAGTGATTTTGTATGCTTTTACCAGGACCCACTAGTTTGCTACATCTAAATATGATTGAAGGTTGCACAAAACCTTACGTCGTATTTAGTTTACCATATAATGATTCGTAATATTTTTCCTGAACAAATTGGTGCTATTAATTCCAGCACAAATAAGCAACTATGATGACAAAGCAGCGAAACCTCAAATTACGCTCAAAAACAAAATCAGGTTGCTAGTTTTATGACCTGACGGTCTGAGAATTTTTAGCATTTATATGTATTTGATGCTTGGTATACGTTTAGAGTAAATAAGTGATTTGAAAGCACGCGTAGTTCACCATATATAATTTGACAAATCCGGTGCGACTCAAACATATAAAGTACGGGAGAAATTTTAATTTCTTCGCAGATAGTTTCTCGGACCCGACCAGAAATAGTATTACTTATCGATTTTTTTATCAAAACCTTAGAGGAGCCATTCACACTATGCCGTCAGCACTTGTTTACAAAGCTAACGAAATAAATCAGCTAGTTAACAACATTCAGCTAACCTTGTATCCTTTACGATGGTCTGCAAAGGATGTGAAATGGTCATACGGAAATAATTGCAGCTGGATACGCTTTGTAATTATATCAATTTTTTGGAAGGTATTTCTTTTTACTCCAATCGTAGCTTTTGCTTTGCAGCAGTTGATCACACGAAATTTTGATGGGCCAAAAACTATGCAAATCTCTGTATCTGCATTTGCCGTGCTATTACTATGGGGATCATTGTATCTAGATATACTTTTCTGGTTATACGGTAAAGAAGTTGTTGCTTGCTGCAACTGGTGCTACAAAATGGAAGATATAATATCGACTCATCAGATGGACAGTATCACAATCTCTAAAGGCTATGGAAACGTTTTCTCAAAGATGGAGCGAACTCTCGAGCTTTTCAAAACAGGTATTCCAGTTATTGACCAGTGTTTAGTACTAATTGGTTAGAATGCATGTGTGCAAGTCTGGTTCATTAGACCCTTTAAGCTGGGATGGGGATTTGCTGTCCAGTTCCCAAATAGGGAATGTATGAGTCATTGAGTAAGCTTTCCAATTTACTTCCCATGTTTAAAATTACTTTGTCACCATATTGTCTTTGATTCGCTAGTACTCTTTGGTTTATTAACGAAATTAGTTCAGATTAAGATTTTTGTAATAATTGGCAAATTAAAAACAGAAGTTTTGGACTTCTACTTATGTAAAAGTATCAGACAACATTTTAAAAATCCAATTACGAAAAATGTAAGCGAGAAGGGTGATAGTCAACAAGTAAAGCAGCATGTATGCATGTACAGTGCATTTGTTATGCAATTATGTAAAGCTTTTTAAGATATGAAGTATTTTCTGACCATCTAATCGGGGACAAGTCCCAAAATGACGGGGTAACGTGCGTCCAAACTACTACATCCTTCGACTGCTCTTAAAAGCATTAGTATTTCATTCAAGTTATCGGTGTAATTCAAATTCAACTTTTTTTTCTGTGTAATGTTTCAGATAAAGTGGGTGTTTTGTTGACGTTATTCGCTGCTTCGTTTTCACCTGTTTTGTTGCAGATGGTGCTTCTAGGATTACAATTAAACATCGACCCCTTCATGGTATACGTTTTCTTAGCAGCTGAAAAGTTTAAGCAGCAACTATGGATTGTCCAAACACTGCGAATTCTACTAATATTTTTCTTGAGTCAATGGCTTCTTACTTCATTCCGCCTTTTTGTCCTGATGTATTTAGGGATGACAACATTCTTTCTAAGATGCGTTAAAACTTTGAAGTTTAGAAACGCGACATACAAGTCTTTTCAGTTATACAAACAATTGATTGTACAAAGAAATGTTCTCAGGAATTTTGAACGAGACCTAACTTCGGTAGGATTGGTTGGCCTATTTCTTGTTTTGGTAATTTCATTTGCACAGTTGATCCTTTCACTCCGCAAAAAAAAATCCTTGTATTTTCCCTCATAGCTATTGTTTTTGGTGTGGGAAGTGTCGTTACATCAGTGACGTTTCATATCTGCTGCAGTATTAATGAAGTTTCTACTGAAATTCTCAAATTATGGAAATCAAAATGTGGTGTTGGGACACACGATCAATTTCTTCGTCGATTATTGCGAAGTAATAGACCATTATTTGTTCCAGTTGGAGAAGTAGGAATAATGGATAAGGACTTAAAGCTTAATTATTACAGTGCTGTTACAGATTATGCAATAAATGTCTTGTTGGCTATTCAATAATTTAATACAATGGTTAAAATAATTGATTTTTATGGTTATGTATACAAATGCACGATTTAATGCAATGTGGTTTCAGCAACAACGTAGCTTGAATAAGTAGTTATTACCAAAAAATATCAGCTTATCATTATGTGTAAATAATTTAAAAGAATGCGACTAGTGTTAAGCTTCTGCCTCTAAAGTAAATACTAATTTATATATCATATCATATCACTGTTCTTGTTTCATCATTTATTGTGTTTCACATATAACATCAACATAGCCTGTAATTTTTTATGGTTTACTTCATACTTAATTATAAAATAGATTATAGATAAAATAATACTAAATTGATATGTAATCAGAAGAACTAAATAAAGTTAGAATCCTTGAGGTATATATTTTAATTACCACGCATCCGTGAAACCCATTATTTCATTAAATAATATTATATACATTTAAATATCTAGACTCATAATGATCGTAAAAACTTGTATTGGTGGTATGCATTGCAACTTGCAAATTAAATTAATCAGGGAAAAATTTAAATATAATAGATGTGTCACCCTCAAGTGAACAACAGAATGCAATGTTCGATCTGCGTCCGATTTTATATGACTGATTTCTCATGAAATTGCAGTAGTCGGCTTTTTATTCAGTTTCTACAAAAAACAGACAAACTAAATTTCCAATTTTGAGTAGAACACAAAGTTTAACATTTTCATGGCTTGATGCTCGAAGGATCATGATTGCTTGAATCATAGCATCGATCAGCACAGGGTTTTACATACAATCTCTGCTTTCACCTTCTGGAATTTTGACTTAAGCTAAAATCTTTCTATTTAGCTGCTCATTCATCCATATGTTTTGTTATTTTTACTCAAATGACACAATCATATAAACTACATGTACTCGATTCCATGTTTTGACCAGAATGCTTAACAGCGTTTCTTGGTTTTGATTATGGTCAATAAAGTCTGCAAATCAAATCAAGCTGCAAAAGGTTGACCCGAATTTCAAGCCAATTGAGTCTAATTTTTCATATATTTTTGTGATCATTTCATCCTTGTTTGATGGCTTCACAATGGTTTCCTTCAACTCTTGAATTTTAAATACAGTCACAAGTTCTTCCGCGTCTGGAGAATGTACAAACGATGCTCTTGCGTGTTCCATCCACTTAGTATATATGTCTAATTCTACACCGTGAAACATTCCAATCGAAAAGTTACTCCAGCACCATTTGCTAAAACTAAAGTGGGCTGCACTACCGTTTGCAGTTGACAGGGTTTGTCTTTGACTCAATTCCAGTGGAGCCTTGATCAATAAGTTTTCTATTTTCACCGCGTTGCTTGGAGAACCGAATCCATTACATTTTCAACAGTCGCAAGACCTGCAGCAAGGCTCATTTCTAGGAAAATTTACATGCTGCCCTATTGCATGATCTTTGATGCATTCGTGAGATGAATTGTGCTACCGTTTACTTGCATCAAGTCAGGACAACACTTTTTCCCAATAAATGGATAGTGAGGAAGATGTACTTTCTTGAGATTGTAAAATTGATCTACTTCTTGCCAGTCGATGTCGACACCATTGGTGTACAACTTTCCTAAAGAGCTTAGAATGGTATCCCATGAGTTCTCGTTTCGCTTGAGTGATGGAAGGCAAAGTAGGTCATCATCGCTGTTCTTCATTGTCAAAAACAAAATGCATAAAACAATCATTTTAAACGATTATGTAGCATTCTAATAATATATTCACTTATTCAATAGCTAATAACACATTTACTGTATAATCTGTTACAGCGCTATAATAATTAAGTTTAAAAACCTTATCCATTATGCCTACTTCTCCAACTGGAGCATACAAAGGTCTAGTACTCAACAAAAGTCGTCGCAGAATTTTATTGTGCATTCCACCGCAGTTCGATCCCCATATTTTAAGGATTTCATTACAAATTTCGTTTACGTAGCAGCAAACATGAAATGACACAGCTGTGGGGGAATTCCCCACAGCAAAGGTTACAGCTAACGGCAAACATAGCTAATTTCTTCTCGCTTAGTGAAATGATTAACTGCGCCAATGAAAGTACCAGAACAAGAAACAGGCCCACAAAACCCTGTAGCAGGTGCACATTACCCTTAGTTTCAGCTCCAGCATCTCTGGTTATCCGCCAGATATAACAAGAGATGCTGCGAGGTCTATGTAATATAAGTTAGGCCGTGTAAAACAAATAGGCAATAAAGTAGTATCCTCATGACGAGCAAACAAACAAGTTGCATTCTAGCATCTTATATTCCCATACCACACCAACCGCATTCAGTACTCATACCAAGCATAAGGGCCATGTCATCAGAGGTCAACCTAGTCAGACTAGGAAGGAGGGACCGTATCCTCTATATCGTCGCAACACATTGTACCTAGATCTCGTTCGAAATTCCGAAGAATATTTCGTTGTACAATCAATTGTTTGTATAATTGAAATGATTTGCACTTCTACAGTGCAAGGCTTTTAGGCATCTTAGAAATATTGTTGTCATTCCTAAAAATATGGGAACAAAAACACGAAATGAAGTTAGAATCCACTGTGACATGAAAAAGAGTACTAGAATCCGCACTGTTTGGGCAATCCAAAGTTGTTCCCTATAATGCTCAGCAGCTAAGTAAACGTAAACTATAAAGGGGTCATGTTTTAGTTCAATCGTAATAAATACCACCTGAAACAAAACCAATGGAACGGAAGCGGCGAATAATGTCAACAAAACACCCACTAGGTCTGAAACGTTAAGTAGGCAAAAGTTTGTATTAAATATACATTTTATTGGGATGAATAATTATTGTACAGACCTGTTTTGAAAATGTTGAGGGTTTGTTCTATCTTTGATTCGACCTTTACATGGTCTTCAGAGATTGCAATAATATTGTCCACCTTTTGAGTCGACATCATATCATCCATTTTGTAGCACCAGTTGCAGCAAGCAGCAACCTCTTGGGCATATAACCAGAAAATTATATCCAGAAGGAATGATCCCCCTAGTAGTATCACAAAAAATATACATGTAGTGATGTGCATTATATTTGGTGTGCCAACGTTTCCAAATAGCAACTTATTTAAAGCAAATACTACAATAGGGGTGAATAGAAAAACCTTCCAAATAAATGATAACATTATAAAGCGTATCCAGCTGCTCTGACTTCCGCACAACCATTTCATCCATTTTGAAGACCATTGTAAAGGATACAAGGTTAACTGAATGTTGCTAACTAGCTGGGTGATTTCATTGGCTTTGTAAACAAGTGCTGACGGGATAATGATTCTTTGCAGTTTCTAGCAAAGTAACTCCAGTAGTTAGTACATTTGTGTTTGTGTCAGATTTGTGATTGTAAGTATTCCGTGAACTCAATGGATCGTAATATGGATTTCTGTCTGAACTTCATACGGGAGTTGCACCGCACCGGATTTGCCAAATTACATAAGTGTATGGTTTATAATATTCTATTTACTTTAAATGCTTACTAGAAACCATGTATTTTCTTATTTGTGCTTACATTAGTTAATGCTGAAAGTTTCAAGGCATTATGTCATAAAACTGGGAAACTATTTTTTTGAGGTAATTAGAGGTTTTTAATTGTAATTTTTTTAAATTGAATACATAGTAATTATTTTTAAATTGAACAAGTTGGCTTAGTTTTGCAAGGAGTAAAACAAAGAAGGTTTATTGCAATGTTGGCAGCAGAGCTGCAAAAATGCAACTAAATGCACTTTGTCTTCGTGCATACTGACCGACCACTTGTTGATTTGGATATAATATTATGCTTTATCATGTGTATTTACTTTATGTAGAAGTCAGTGGAGCTGATAACGAACTTATGTTGTAGTACGGATACTAAACTAACTGATGTGCTTTAGCTTTGCCCATTGCAAACACGTCAGCAAACTTGTTTTTTTGTTGACGTTGGCTTCGGATATGAAAATGTTTTTAGATTTTTGCATGAGTGCTTTCGTGTACAAAAATGTTCGTCCTTGAACACTACATAAATATCATCTGTAATGAACTAGCGATGTAACGATCAACTCTATATGTACCTTATATTCATGCAGTTGATTATGATATTTTAAATGCAAACTGTAACATCGCAAATGTTGCCATCATGCACGTCAGTAATTTTCACGTCGTCATTTTCAATTTTTCAACCATTAAAGTAGACCATTTAAAACAAAATGTAAACAATTTAATTGTCGTCGAGGTGTCACAAAGCATGCATACATCAAGAATATCAAAATCCTTTTCTCGGGATGCTTGGCTTGTCGTCCGAAAATTCTTTAACTTATATTTATCCATTCCACAGGTTCTTCGAGTATCTTAAAGTAAAGTCAAACCACGTGGATTGAAATCGTTTAGAATTACTGAACTACATTAAGCTCACTTAATTATTTAAGACGGTTTTTTTAAAGATTTCTGTTCATATAAGTGAAGGAATGTTGAAAGCTACGTACGATACGATATTATCAAAGTTTTCGTAGATTTCAAGTCTTATACGACAAACCGGTTACTATTTACTGATTTAAAATTTAGTTTTCATATTTTTTTAAATCTGACCGGAAAGCTACACTTTAAAAAAGCATCAAAAAAGTAGCTTAGGTTATTAAGTTTTTACTATACGTTACCCTCAGCTTAAATTTAACAACCTTGGCCAAAATATGAAATTTGTAAATTTATGGCTTACTGCGCCCTATGATATTTGACATGCTTAAACATCGAATTTGTAAACTATGAAAAATTCGACCATATAAGGTTACAGAGGACATTTTTGGTGATATATCATATATGTACACACGTAGGCAATTTTAACTAATAGCTCGTGGCTATAAATAAGATTCCCTGCAGTGTAAAGGACATTTATCGACTTTATGCGACCCGACCCAATAGTATTTTTTGAAAATGTGATGTTTAAAAATGTAAAGGTAAATCATCATTGACCAAAGTAAAGGAAACCGATAAAACAAAGTTATATGATTATCGATGGTAAATGGGAATGGTTTCTTTTTGTATTTCTCCGAAGAATATTACGGATTTAAAATTGTTGGTTAAACAATTAGTTATTTAAGCAGTCAAAAATCAATAGATTTGTACACAAACATGATTAACACAATTAGAACAAATTATACCCCTAGGTTGTTGTATCCTGGCCAAGCTTACATTTCAAATTAAACCAATTACTAGAATGCTACTGGCGTCCTAAATTCTCTAAACAAAAAAGGTTTTCATGCGTCATTTCAGCAGTAAATACTTAAGTAACGCTTTACTTAATATTCTACATTGCTTGTAGATAATTTAATAACAAATATTAACGATTGCACGGATTCATAACAGTAAATAATATTTTCTAAGATTTAAATTACGCTCATAGCTCCGCAATTAAAATTAGTTTACACTTTAAATTAAATATTATAAAAATGCGCTAATTATGTGTTAGGGCAAGTTGGGTTAAGTTTAGGCATGTTTTGTGGCAAGTGTAGACGTATTGGGACAAGTTAAGACATGTATTGGGGCAAGTTGGAGCAAGTTTAGACGTATTGGGGCAAGCGTAGATATATTTTTTTGACATGAGTTTGGTCAATTTGAGTCAAATCAGAAGTTTAAAAAATTGTATAATTACATTCAAAAGGATAAAGTTGCGTTTGGGCTTTATTTTTAAAGCCTATAAGCAATCATATGAGCGAGAAGGCTGCACTGCACATAACATAACAGGAGAGGACAACTTGGACATATTTAGATACGCTATTAGCGTAAATAAATATTCATATCAACGTAATACTAGTAATATTAAGTTATTACATACACAGGATCTATTGGTTTGACAAATCTAAATGTGATTGGCGGTTAGACAAAAAATTAGTTAATAATTTTCCTTCCCGTACAAATAACAACTTGGATGTCAAACCACCGAAACCTCAAATTACTCTAAAAACCAGGTTGTCAGATTTATGACCTAATGGTCTGCTGCTTGGTATGCACTTAGAGCAAATTAAGTAATTTAAAAGCACGCGAAATTCATCGCATGTAATTTGACACATCCGGTGCGACCCAAAAGTCCGCAGGAAATTCCACATTCCGTTGCAGTTAGTTTCTCTGCTACGATCACAAATACTGTTACATAACAAATTATTTTGTAAGACATCAAAACCAAAGTCACTCGCCAAGACTCAGCACTTGCTTACAAAGCCAACGAAATGAACCAACCGGCTAGTTTACAACATTCTTGTATTTGTATCCTAAACACATTACAGTGGAGGATCAGTAGCGGAATAAAGCTACAATGTAGCGCAATTCCGCCACAATGTAGCTGAATTCCGCTACAATTATTTAGCGGAATAATGCTACAATGTAGCGCAATTCCGCCACAATGTAGCGGAATTGCGCTACATTGTAAAATAAAATAAAAAATAAATAATTTAGCCCTAAATTAACACGTAAATGTTTGAAATTACGTAGTAAATTTAGCCCAAGGTAGATATTTTTGCTTTTTATACCATAAAATGTAGAAACTTTTGGGCTTTCAGAATATGACTGCAAATATTTTCCATATTTAAAAAAATGCATGAAAAAGTCCAAAAAAAACTCCAATTTTAGGGCAAAAAATTATTCCTGGAGTCAATTTAAAAGATGGAAAATTTCTGCGACCATCTTCTAAAAGCTCAAAATTTTCTGCATTTTAATGTATAAAAAGCAAAAAATCTACCGTGGGCTAAATTTACTACGTAATTTCAAACATTTACGTGTTAATTTAGGGCTAAATTATTTATAATTTATTTTATTTTACAATGTAGCGGAGTTCCGCTACATTGTGGCGGAATTCCGCTACATTGTAGCATTATTCCGCTACATTGTAGCTTTATTCCGTTACAATGTAGCGGAATTCCGCTACTGATCCTCCACTGCATTAGTAAGATTAGTAACTTGGCAAATGCCAAGGGCCTCGCGGCTCAATAGTCTTTAACAAATATTTCTGGGTTTTATGATATTTGCTGTTTAGACGTCCAACTAAATATAAAAGTTGGAAAAATAAAGTACAATAAAGTAAAAGTACACATGGTGGAACTATATGTTTAGAAAAAACAAAATTCTAGTTTTTATATCAACCACAGTATTTTAAATAACAGATCAAAAAACAGTTCACTTGCCCACGTCCATGATGTAAGTCGATGTCCAAAGTTGAGACCCAATTAGTGAAGCATATACGAGTATAACGCTTTACTGAAGTTGTTATATAATCATAAACTATGAGATTAATTTTGTAGAAAATATTCTAGTTTGTTGTTTTATTTAATTAAAATGTTTACAATTCATCATTAAGTAATATTGTATTTCATCAGTTTGGCTTTAAATTTTATCCACTTGGTAGTTACGTCTAAGTCTAAATATGATTAGTGGCTGCATTGTAAAAAGCCCTAATATGTATTTAGTTTAGTATATAATGATTCTTATTAATTTCCTTGAACCAATAGTGCTGTTTGTCCAGGCACAATTGTTTAATTTGTATAACAGACTCCAATTACTCTAAAACACAAAATCATTACTCGGCCCAGAGCTAGAAATTTGGCTCTAGTTTATATTTGTTCATTCAAGAGTTTCCTAAATCATTTCTATGAAAATAAATCATCAGGCTGAAATCTTTAAAAAGTACTAAACTATATTGAGCACATATCATCATACAATCGTTTTTTAGCTAACGGTTTAAGGACGAATGAGTCTTTAAAACTAAATACGTTTATTATTATAATTAGCTAATAGACCCAGTAAACCTTTATAAAAGGATTCTCGGTAAAACAAAATGTCTATTTATGCACTTAAATACGTAAACCATTACATATGCAAATAGATTGACATATTTATCTATAAATAATTTATCCCTAAAATACGTTATGGTTAATTGTATGATCACAGGACACGTACTTAAAACCGCACGAACAAGTTCTAATTGGGAGACTAAATGATATACATACACATAACTACGGAATACATTTAATACATTATGTATGGACAAGAACTGGTTAATGCATACTTTTGATCCTGTTCAAATTAGAACAGGATATTTGCTATGTAAACTTAATTAATAAAATCTAAATACGGCACGACAAAAAGTCTCTTAATTTGAATTTCTTTATTAATAAGCAAAATAATATTGTTACTCATTAACAGATTTGCTTACTAAAGCGTTTTCCACTTCTTTTATTATTTTACCAAATTTACTGACAAGGCGATATAATTTAGCTGCATCTGCCTTTTCATGAAACGCGGGTTAAATAACCATCCGGATACTGACAATGAGACTGACGGAGCTGCCGTGATCCGGGATCAAATAACCTGCAAGAATTCTGGGACTTGATGTTACAGGGGCAAGGTAGAACGTAAGCTTCCTTCATTTCGGTGGATGCGAGAATAATGTGTCAGAAACAATCTTGGTACCACGAACACAAACACATTTCCCTGTTATGTAATAGTATTTGTGCTTTAAGTAGAATAGTTTAATGAATTTTTATACCTCATGTGACTGCTTTCTTTTTATGATCTTTAGTTTCGCCTTTGTACATCAAGTTTAGGAGAATGAAGCGTGACGCATATTCTTGTATAGTTATTATATGGTTGACTTTCCAGTCTATGAAAAATATTTCTAACATATACATAATATGTAAGAATGTCAACGTTACGTTGGGAGGGAACGCTATAAAAGTGCTGACTGCTTATGCTTTGACGTAATCCTTTTTGTAACGTCGACATTATTGATGTTTTTACATAAATGACTGTTATATAGTTTACTTTATTTAGTCGACCTTTTACAGTCGACTGTGAGTATTGTTGAACTGATTAATGCGATCAAAAACCAATATTATTATGCTAGTTATTCATAAATACTTTCATCATTAAGAATGGAAAAGCTTGCTGTGTATTGACTTTGCTTTCCGATTTCCGAGTGCATACTAAATGAACATAAATGATATTTTAAAACAAATATCCAAATAAATTCGTGGCATAATTTAATAGTTAAGTAAAATTTTGATTATATGATATGTTATGTCAGTGATGGGGAAACAGTGAAATCATATTCAACTAAATTTTGAACTTCCACTCGTGATGCGTGCATACATAATCCTTGACAGAAACTTTGGGTTTCACCATCAGTACATGTAAATATGTAATTGTAATAATCTCCTATGTTGTGACACTCGGTTCCTTATGGGGGAGGAGAACGATGATCTGACCTGATTCGGCAATGGGTGGGCGTTAATTTCTTTCATGAAAATAAACCCAAAAATAGAAAACACTGTTGTTTATTTTAAACTAAACAGAATTAACTTTATTTCTCTGTTCTCATAATAAATACTTTTAAAACTATAATCGGGAAGACTTAAAAACCCCATTAAAATAGTCCCGAATTAAATGTGATGTAGTTGCTGAATACTCCTAGGAGTGCTATTTGATGCTTCTCCATCTCTGGCTAAAGAACAACTCATATCTTCCTCATGGTCACGGTCAAGTTTATATATTAGTTGTGTTCACTGCTGGAGTAGAGTTGGGGTGATGCGAGCATATTGGATCTGATGCAATATGAGGGGCTATAATGTAGATTGAAGTAGTTTCAAATTACCCAACTCCATTAAGCTTACCCAATCATACAAACAAGCTATCTTGCGGTTCTCTGTGCAAAATGAACATTACTCTATAACGAATTTTTTAAAAGTAATTACTATATTTAAGAGAAACCAGGCTTTATTGGTTTGAATTATATGACGCACTGACGTACCAGTACTTACCACTGGATACACTGAGTTTAAGTTTATTAGCTAACTTTTCTCGAACGCGTGTCACTTCGTAATCCTAACCTGGCCTAGCCTAAATCAAAACAAGCTTGGCCCAAATATGAAACTTGTAATTTTAAAGCTTACTGCGTCCTATGATATTTGCTGCTTAGACATCCCACTAAATAAAAAAAATGCAAAAATAAAGAAAAGCACAACGGTGTAATTTTAGATAATATGATATTGATATCACGGAAAGAAAACCGCGATCGTTTAAGTTAATAGCTGGTGATCATTTGGTGACCGAAAGCATTTCGTAAATCTTTAATCTAAGAGAATCAGTAAATCATTATTTGGTGCTTCATTGCTAATATTTTCAAGTTTGGTTTGTATTTACTGGTTAAAAATGCTTCATTACACATTATACAGCTAAATATTTTAAAAGTTTAGAGCTGCTGGTTTTCTAAACAACAAACTAATAAATCCTCGTCGTGACCTGACCTAGTTTGCCAAACAAATTATGTGAAATTACTAAATTGCCACTTGTACTCAATTTCTCCATTTAGGTTCGGGTATGTTTAACTGCGTCATTTTAAAAGTAAGCACAGAGGGTTTGGTTTAACTGTATGTATGTATGTATAGAAAAAACAAAATTTCTAGTTTTTATCAACCACTGTATCTTAAATAACAAGTCGAAAATAGTTCACTTGCCAAATGCTTGTGCATGATGTAAGCTGTTGTCCAGAAGTTGAGACCCAATTAGTGAGACAACGTTTTACTGATGTTGTTATATAATCTTAAACTATGATATTATTTTTGTGGAAAATATTCAGGTTTGCAGTTTTATTTAATTAAAATGTTTACAATTCATCATGAAGTAATATTGTAGTTTATCAGTTTGGCTTTAAATTTAATTCGCTTGGTAGTTACGTCTAAATATGATTAGTGGCTGCATTGTAAAAAGCCCTAATATGTATTTAGTTTAGTATATAATGATTCTTAATAATTTCCTTGAACATATAGGGCTGTTTGTTCAGGCACACTTGTTAAGTGGAACCTCTTATTACTCTAAAAAAAACAATTTCCTAAATCAGTTTTATGACATTATGTCCTGAGACTCAGCATTAACTATAAGTACAATTAAGAAAATATATGACTTTTGGTAAGCGTTTGAGGAAATAAGTCACTTCAAGTTCTCATCGTAGTTCAACATGTAATTTGACCCAGCTCAGTACTCTTATATAAAGTCCAGAGAAAAGTTCCACATCCTGTCGCAGTCAGTTCACGGATTACTTGCCATCAAAAGTTTGACTCGAACACGAATATCATTACTTTTTGAACTACTTTTCAGGATACCAAAATAATCAAAATGCCGTCAGCACTTGTTTATAAAGCGAACGAGATCACTCAGATAGTTAACAATATTCTGCTAACCATGTATCCTTTACGATGGTCTGTAAAAGATTTAAAATGGCTGTATGGAAGTAAATCCAGCTGGATACGCTTTGTAACGATATCGGTTGTTTGGAAAGTTTTCCTTGTCACCCCCATTGTAGTATTTGTTTTGATCCAGTTGCTACTTGGAAAAGCTGACAGACCAAATATAATGCAAATTACTACATCTATATTATTTCTGATATCACTATCGGGATCATTGTTTGTGGATATTATTTTGTGGTTACATGGAAAAGAAGTTGTTGCTTGCTGCAACTGGTGTTACAAAATGGAAGATTTGATGTTGACTCAAAAGATGGACAGCATTACAATCTCTAAAGACCATGTGAAAGTTGACTCCAAGATAGAACAAACCCTCAACATTTTCAAAGCAGGTCTGTACAATTATAGCTCGTTCAAATAAAATGTGCATTTGAAAAAAAAACTTCATTTAATTTACCCTTTCAGATCCAGTTGGAGCTTTGTTGACGTTAGTTGCTGCTTCCTTTCCATTTGTTTTGCTACAGGCAATACTTCTTACGATTGAACTAGAAGTCGACCCTTTTATGTTTTACGTTACCTATGCTGCTGTACATTTGAAGGAACAGCTTTGGCTCGCCAGAACAGCTCGGATTATATTATTACTTTTCATGTCTCAATGGCTTCTAATTTCATTTCGAGTCTTATTCCCAGTATTTTTTGGAATGATAACAATCTTTCAAAGATGCGTGAAAGCTTTAAAGTTTAGAAATTCAACATACAAATCATTTCAATTATACAAACAATTGACTGTAGAACGCAATATTCTCTGGAATGTCGAACGAGACCTAAGCTCAATAGGTTTGGTGGGCCTGTTTCTTGTCCTGATAATTTCAACAGCACAGTTGGTCATTTCCCTCAGCGAGAAAAATGTTGCCTTGTTTGCCATGAATGCAGTAGCCTTTGCTATTGGTAATTCAACCACATCTTTGTCATTTCATGTATGCTGCTCTATTAATGAAAATTCGATTGAAATCCTCAGAAGATTTGAATCGCAATGTGGTAGTGGCGCGCAACATCAGTTTCTGCGCCGTGTATTGCGGAGCAGTAGACCTTTGTCAGTACCACTTGGAGAAGTAGGCATAATGGATAGGGATTTAAAACTTAATTTCTATAGTGGAGTGACAGATTATACTATAAATGTCTTATTGGCTATTCAATAAGCGAACAGAATGTAAGAATGTGACCTGAGAGCTGATATTGATTAATTTGTTAAGTTGAATATTTATAAATAGAGCCACAAAACATTCAGCGCAACACTGCCATACTACTTACATTTGGGCCTTATGCATATAATATGAATTGCGTTATATTTTTAGTTAACCTAAGGGGCCATCCATGATATTTGTCGGCTTACTCATTTTGATTTATATTGTGCAACCACAATTGTGTACACAGAATATTGTGCAACCACAATTGTGTACACAGAATATTGTGCAACCACAATTGTGTACGCAGAATATTGTGCAACCTATTTAAGTTGTTTGTTGTAGATTGTAATATTTTACATAGATATAGACCTCAGCTAATTTTTACACAACCTCTTCAGAATAATACTATCATCAAACGATATAATAATTACAGATCCAACAGGATTAAAAATGTAACAAAATAATACAATGTAATGCCTTAATCATTTTTCATCATTAAAGTTTAATCATGAGGCAATAGCTGGTCCAATATCCAATCATACATATCTATCGTTACAACTTTCTTATTTTTTATGATTCCAATCAAACAATATTAAATTTACGTACGAAGTGTACCCAAATGCAGCAAATCATCAGCTCGAGAACTTTAGTGTTTTCCATAGCTATAAAAATTGATCAATTATATATATTCAAATGGATCGACGAAAGGTTTTGATATAATCAACTTAAAGATAAAACGCTTTGAAAAACGAACAATTAAGACATTTCCTCAATAATTGCGATTTCTCATGTTGAAGACTCTTCATCACTGATTCTATTTGCGTAGGGGCATACAAATCTTTTCCTCATGAAATATATTTCGTCATATAATTTTCCTAGGCTGTCATGAAATCCATTATTGACAATGCTTGGGCTCCCAAACATGTTCTAACTTGCCCCAATCGCCCGTATCACCAAAATAATAGCTTCAGATTGCAATCCATTTGCCATTGTTCTGTAGTAGACCAATTAGTTCTATAATATGCTTGTTTAAAATGATTTTCCATTACATGTTTTGAGATACCAATTAGATTTTTAAAGTAAAGTTAGCACGATATAGGAAATGTTGAACGAATGTATGGATACATATTTTTTAAAGAATCAAGTTTAAATTTAAAGATGTAAACCTAAATGTTATCTGCTTTGTGATTAAAATTAGTGCATTAGTATGTCGATTAGTGAAATTTGAAGAAATCTGAAAAGCTGGGGATTTACCAAATACAATGTAAGCCAAAAGGAAACCAACTAGTACGTTTATTACTTGGGCATACTAGTCTAAGTCCTTCTCCATTGGCCTGAAATTGCGCACACATGATGATGATGATGATTAATTTATTCATATATGAGTTACCTTTTTTCTCAAAAACTGAAAAATGTGAACAGCGATTTGAATATTTTTGTCT
>JAQFZG010002082.1:0-18041 GCA_034695465.1 Entomobrya nicoleti
TGAAATGTTTAGATCAGCTACTAAAAAGGATCATTATGTTTATACAGATTCAAAAACTGTCCCTTACTCTCATTATATGATATATCTTTCAGTCGTTCAAACTGTAATAGGAATATTTGGCAAAAAGAATATAAGTTTGCCTAGCCGAATATTAGACGTTTTCAATAATTCATCGATAAAATTTGTAAATATTGTACCACATGTTCTGGCGCACTTTGAAAACAAAACACTCAACAAAGCGAAGCTTATTAAAATATTAATTTTGGAACAAAATAAAAATTCAATTGCGGTGTTAAAAAAGTGCAACAAAACAGCAATAATTACATATGAATCCCAAGTTAGACATTACGAATCTATACTGAGAGGGTATGGTTTCGACAAAATATCTATAGGAAAGAGTATAATATCAGAAAACAGAATTGCAATTGGACCTTATGGTTGGTCTCCCGATTACATTTTACGCCGGTTACGAATTGCCGAGCACACAGGAATTGTTGACTGGTGGAATCAGCTGGTAACAACTCATCTAGTCCGGGTTCGATCCCAAAGCTATGCGTACAACAATAAAAATGATTTGAATAGAGATGTGCCTAGGGAATCAGAGGATACAAATAGCGTACTATCTGGTAACATATTTATTATATTTTTTGTGTTTTTAGTTGGCTGTTTTATTGGAATACTAGTTTTGTTTCTAGAAATCTTTTATTCGATTTTTAGTACATTTTTGCTATTTGTAGGAAAACATCATTTTTAGCCTAAGGTTTAAAATATTTAAATCAAGTTATATTTTCTTGTTATTTGAATCTAATAAAACCGTAATCAAATGAAAACCGTATATAAAAGTGTTGTACTTAAATAAAACTGCACTATGGACTAAATAAATTTTATGCATTATAGATTTGGGAATAAATTTAGTTTAAATATGGATGCACTATGTATGCTTGTAGTTGTCTATTATTACAGACAGACTGAATTGTGCTCTTGTAGCATTCACTTCATTAAATAAACTCTACATATTTATATGAAACAAGGCAAAGAATCTAAATATGCGTGTTTATCACATTATCTTCAATATAAGCAAGGTACTATCTGTCTATTCTGTTTGCTTGCATTACCTTTTCTTGGGTATATTTTTTTGTATATTCGGTTGGGTGGCGTCTAGCTGTTTGGTTACTGCACTGAAGTGGAGTAACACTGGTCTTTACTTGTTGTTTAAAAGCTTATACAACAAATCGGTTTGTATACGATGTTCCGAAAGCCATTTTAAAGATTCCATGTATGACTGTAGTGATAGCAATAACAGTAGATTGGACATCAACAGTATTACTAGAGTATTATTTTAAGCTCATACACAGCCCCCCATTTATGTTACGATTCCACTGTATTTTTTGCAAAATCAAAACTATATTTTGACTTATGCATCGGATCCTCCTCAAGATTCATAATCATATATGGATAATAAAATAATATTAAACCATTCTGAACATTTTGTTTCATTTTGCTGAAAAGTATAGAATAAGATGTAATGTAATATTTCTATTCGTCGCAACCGAGTTGGAATTTACGTGTTAATACACCAGCATACATGCAAATATACATAAATTGAATCGTTTAAATGTTTAATCGATAAAAACTAATTTCAATTTTTAACTTAAAAGCATATTTGATATTCTGACACGAGCAGTTGTGGGCTTTCAATATGTTATTTTTTCCATGCTAGCTAATGAGCATATTCTTTAGCCAAACTAGCAGATATAACTACTCATAAAACTTTCATTTCGTTCCATGTTTTGTGTTAATTAAAAACCATATAATACTTTACTTTTCAGCTCGGTTCAACTGTTCGACGTGGCGTTATTTGCATGAGTTACTTATTCAGGTACAACTTTGAAGTAAGCAAGTCTTCAATTTTCGGGCAGCATATTTGTACAACGTTTAAAATTCCATTGGAGCGATAAAACGTTAGAATCTTTTAAAATGAAATCTTACAAAACTTTATTGTACCATTTAGTCCTACTTTTTATTATAACCCAAATCCTTTCAACCAAAACAGAAAATGTTGAAGTCAAATTCATTGCCAAATTGTTGAAATCGGTAAGCATTTTACACAAAGTTATATTTAAATCTTTACCCAGTCCAAGAAGTTCGTTTACTGAGAAGGCCTTAAAACAATATTCTACTGACCTGAAAAATGCCAAACCGATATCAAACAAAATCAAATCACTAGATAACTTATACTGGCTTATCAAAAACTTTTCAAACTGCCTGATTGTAATAAATAAATTCGAAGGTATTGACTTCAAACCAACAGTACCAATTCCTGTTATCCTTAGAAAATTTGAATTAGTGTTTCTAAGACGCATGTTTCGAAAACCCAAGTGGAAAATTTACGATGGAAACGATTTAATTTGGTCTCCTAGGGAACTACTGTCGGAACTAAATGGAAACGCTTCAATACTAAAAGGAGATGTTAACCGTCTAAACGGACCAATAAAAAATTGTTCTTTGTCAAAATATTTCACTCCAATAACATTTTCCGAACGTAATTCAGGTTACTGTGTTGGATTGGATCCATTTATTTTTGGGGTTTCATCAAAACCTTGGCAGTGCCAAGTGCAAGTAGATTTATTTATGCCGGATTATGTATTCCGACTTGGAAAATTCACAAATATATTTCGTTTATCTTCCGAGTATATATATCGAATTGGGAAATACACAAAATCTTTTCGATCATCAACAGAATTCACGTTTTTGTTTCTGCCAAGTTCACGACCAAACATAAATATCCTGATAAATTTTAAAGCTCGTGTCCAAGACTATGAAGTAGCTCCACTTCTCAATTGGATCGTTCGTAAAAATAATCCTTTTATTCAGGACGCTTCATATTACGAAACCCGAACTGATGTCCTCACAATTGTTTCCGTAACCTGCACTAAAAGTCGCAATAACCTTTGGCCAACTGGTTGTAATATTTCTCGCGTTAATGTACTTTTTCCCTGTTCTCAATGCAATAACTTGATTGAAGCAAAGTCTTTAGATTTGACTGACTTTTCATTACACTACATTGAGTATTTATGTAAACCTCAAAAGAATGTAATGTACTGGGGAAATGTTCGTGTGCATTCAAATAGCTTTTTTACATTAGCAGGACTAACGTCTTATTTTCTTAGACAAGATATCACGGGACTTAAGCCACTTTTGTCCAATTATCGGGAATTACTAATTAAAAATTCTGATAAAATACAATTACTTGGATTAGCTTATTCATACGTGTATAAAACCTTGTTGGGAAACATTACGTTAAGGAAACCTAAACTTCTTGAAGGCAAAAAGTACGACTATTTTGCAAAATTCTTTCAAGGTGAATATCGTCTTGAAGAAACGGACAATGAAACCAACTACTTTGACTTAAGCACTGAGAACAAATTTTCAAGACTAATTTTTATTAGTTGTGGATCAAGAGGATTAGATTCTTTAATATTTCTGCAGTTTTTTGACGCGTTTGAAAAAAAAGTTTGGATTGGCGTTTTATTCAGCTTGTTAATTTTATGTGCTACTACCACGTATATTGCTAATACACGGTGGAGATCTGTAGGCACACATGTAATAAGTATTATTAAGGTATTGCTAGAGCAAGGAGATCCGTATCCATCATCTTTAGCTAATCTAATGCGACTAAGATATATTATTGTAGGTACGCTTTTAGCTGGATTAGTTATTAGCAACGCATTTAAAAGTGAGAATATTTTTAATATTGTTACGCCCAGGAAACACCTTTCGTATTACCATGTATACGAACTTCTCAAGGATAATTTTCAGCTGTACAGTCGTATATTTTCCTTTTCGTATTCATTAACAAATATGGAACATGGATATTTACTATTAAACGGGTCTAACTTTAATCATATATTGTGGAGGCATGGAAAATGGTTTTCACAGGCACAGACTGAAACAAGATATGTATTGGAAGTCAGGCAATGGAAAATGGATATCAAACCATCCGATCTGAGGCATGCAAGAATGCACCCTTTGATATATGAGATATATCGGGAACCAGTAGAACTTTTAGAACCTCTTGAAAAAATTGGTATGCTTGACCTCGAAGTAATTAAACGTGATAATAGTTTGGAAAAACGATTTTGGAAAAATCAAAAGGAATTTATTAAAAGTGACATGAAAAATTGCAGCAAAACTGCATGGATGTTGCCAAATTATGAAGCTCAGGTAATGGCTAGAAAGCTACGAAGTTCAGATAAACATGCAGATATTGGGGTGACCGAGTATTCTAAGCCATATTTGGTATTCTCAAATAGAGGTTTAATACCAAACACATTACAAGACCGCATATCCATGGTTTTGACTTCAGGCATTTTGGAATGGTGGCCAAGGCTAATTAATAGAACAGATTTGAAGTCGAGTAATGAAAATGTACCTCCGACCAAACCGAATATGTCGGGAAATATTTTAGTATTATTTGTATTTTTGGGTTGTGGTCTTGCAACGGCAACTGCTTCTGTAGCTTTGGAAGTATCTGGAGTTGTTGGAAAAGTTTTATGGAAAGGGTTAACGTATTGTGGAGTTTGTGTACGAAATATTATTCAAAGAATGCATTGTTTTGGTAACAATACTCCAGTAATGGATTTGGAAGTGAGATTTATACAAGTTCGTAATTTGAAATTTTTGCGTTGATTAGATGAAAGATAAGTACACGGTTACTTGTAAAAAATTACGGACTAATTCTGAAGATTCAAATGTGTTTTAGCACGGCGACAATTTTTGATTGAAGCAATGGTGAAAATTGGATTTTTGTCATATTAAAAAATATCCAACAATGAACACATGATTTTAAAGCCAAAATTGAAATGCTAACATCTTAATAAATACATCCAACAATAGTGATAAAAGTAATTTCATTTTAAAAACCCAAACTTACTATTATCGTAGTTTCGAAAACACAATTCTTTTGTTTAACCAAATTCTCATACACATCCCATGTTACAAGAGTCTGTTAAGGTTTCATATTTGCTGTGTGTATGGTTACTAGTTGTAATACTATTTGTGGTTTCTCTTTTATTTAGTTTATGTTTGTGAACAAGCTAAAATGTATCTCCCTTCTACAGTTTTATTCAGATCTTATAATTCTAGAGTAATAATTTTAATGGAAAAGTAATATAATTTATTGCACACGACTCTAATATCGAAAGTTTGACCCATTATGCCCTGAAACTTAGCTGTTGCATTGGGCGTTGTGTTTTATTTGATGAACATATGAAGAAAAAAAATCAACGAAAAATTTATGTTTAAATCCCTTATCAGGCTTCACGAGTATAGTTATTAGAGTTTGGGGCTTGAAGTAGTTTATATCATTGATAAGTAGACCTTATGTGAAAATAATAGTGAATGTAATACAAGTCATTTATTGCCCGAATGCTGTAAAAGATCCCAAGTTACCATAGTTTAAGAACTTCAGCTGTGTTCACAAAATTTGTTCACGCAAACTTGAAACTTGTTCAGCATATGAATGTGGCTTTTAAATGTTTCAGTGTAAGTAAAAGATCACCGTTGTATGGTTAAGTGACTGTGCACAAAACCTAAACAGTAAAGTTAATACTTTCTTTATTAAAACCGTTTCTGTATTTATGAAGCAATTTTTCAGATACTAAACAAATTAAAACTTTAATTACAAGAACTCTTGATCGTATGAACAAAATATTTCATGATTAGAAGTGCTTAATAAATACGAGTAGTTCCAATAGTATTCCAATGTACTTTCCTTAAATGTTAACATCGAATAAACTTGTGTATTTATTATTCATACCTGACGGTTTAACCGTTATTACTATTGCAATTTACATATGATTAATGCTCTGATATTAATCATAAGTAGTTTGCTGAATTTTTAAATGTATAACTTAACGTCAGAAACAGTTCGGCTTTACTACGATGTTCATTTGACCTGGTTGTATGCAAATTAAGGAATATTTTAATTTTACTACTAAATATTAGTACAAAAGCATCCGTTGATAATCTCCTAAAGTTCTTACACATTGCGGCTACAACCCGAAAACATGGAATGGTTCACCCATTCGTAAACAAATATGACAGAAGTAGCCAGCATCAATCCTCCCAACAGTACCCACACCGCCAATAAATCTATCAAAGTAACAGGAACTTCCATATCTTTGTTCAAGTGAATATCACACTTATCCTTAGAGTAAATCGTAAAGCATTTCATTTGCATCCATCTTATGGCATAATATTCCAACGTTTTCTTATTTATGCTACTTTTTGCAAAAATATCACTTTTCAAGTACATGCGTCTTACATATTGGCGCATATTTATCTGAGCTATGTATCCTTTCTGTAATAAATCAATTCCCGAATGAACTACTGAGCCCATTAGATCCTCATATTTTGACCGAAATACATTATCAGATCGGGTCACCATGAACCTTGCCTTTGGAAATAGTTCAGCGTCAATATTGTCAACAATTTCGGTTTGCAGGTCACTTAATTTAAGCAACAGTTTGATTGATTGGAACGTATAAGTCCTCGGGTCATCAACATACCCCGTGGGAATCAAATACCCGAATTTGTCAAATCGAATACACGTTTCGTCCAGAATGACTCCTATTCCATTCACATTACATATCACATTGTTACCACTTTTGCTTTTACGAATGTTTCGGAATGGACTTGAGTGTCCATTGTATCGCACCATTTGCCATCGTTCTTTGATCGCAGATCTGAGAAAATAGTACATTTTTGTTTTGTTCGGCTGCAAGAAAAGCTCCACTTGTGTCCAATAGTCATTAATATATGCGATGGATGTTGGAGATCCTAATACCGTAAACGAGCTTCTATTTAATGTTTCTACAAATGACTTTGGTAAATCTGTTGGAATATTCTCCGTTGCCATGTAAGCATACAAATCAGATGTATATGAGTTGCGTAGTATTAGAGCTGTATATATCCATAACAATATTACAACCATATTAATTTTACTAATATATTTTCTTCTATCATCACTTTGCTCCAGTACCACAGAAAATAGCCAGAAAAACGAATTAATTCCAATGTGGGATAACCATAGCAAAAAACCTACCATGGTAAAACTCATTAATATTATTGACCACCCTAATAGCGAGAACGGGGAAAGTAAGGCATAAATATTTCTGCTTTTCGTTGGAACATAAAAGTTTGTATACTTCAGCCCATGAAGTTCCATTCCGTGAGATATGACAAAATTAATTTCATATAACATAGTCTGGTCCAAAACATCGAAGTTGTCTTTATTCATTTGAAGTAGACAAAAATTCGAGGTGCAGTTTAACTTTAGGTTAACCATATTTTTGACACAATATTCCCAGTATGTAGTCTGCCAGTGTATAGGTAAGTTCAATGTTATTACTTCCATTGGACAAGTAGTAGATTTCGTGTGTGGTACGATTTGATAACAATGTGATGTTGTTAAAAGATCCAAATCAATGGTAGTTTTGACAGTCGTAAGTTGTTCAGTAATATTTACTAAAGGTACAGCACACATGTAAAATACATTCTCAGAAATGCATTCAAAGCCACCGCTATCCTGTTTCAAGTGGAAAATATTCGCAAAATAAATTTCACCAAGAAAAATGTCAAACAGGAGTATTTTAGCTCGAGTTAAAAACTCGGATGTGTAGAAAACTTGTTTCAATTTTGTGCCTTTTCCGTGAAATGGTAGCAAGATATAATGTGGCTGATTAAATTTAAATCTCTTAAAGTTCCCTTGACGTTTATTTTCTATCTTAAGGTTAGCTTTGTCTATATTATTAATATTTTCAACAAGTGATGTAAAGAATAGCTCAACCTGACATCTAAACATGTACTTAAAATTAAAGTAACGAATATATAACAACGAAATATTTCCGTTGTCTAATTCAACATTTAGCACGGAACTGATTCTTGTTTCGTTTGAAACTTTTGTTGAATGCAAAGTGGTAAACCCATTCCTACCAAAATAATTTATGTTGTGATGGTGTATTTGTAAAGGATCAGCGTTTCTTACAATATGTACAGTGCAATTAGTAAACATTTCTAGGAAAGGTGAAAGCGTTTTAAAATAAAACGACGGTTGTTCGCAATCTGAGAAATGGACGGCAGCTTGAATTATCAAGTAGGAAATTAAAAGAAACATTTTGGTTGTTTTTTTGTTTTTGTGCAAACTATTATATGTTGTACTTATTAATGAAGAAGGATTTACTCTGACGAAGAATTGAATGTACCGCAACTCGATAAGTCAATGTGATGTCATTTAAATGTTGAATCGACCTAGATATAAAGATATACCTTAATATAATATCTTTGCTCATTGGCTTCTGAAGTGACGTTTTTGAGACGTGAAAATTGCAAAGTTCCGGCTTTTGAGCAAGAGCGCTTTTATTAAAAAAGACACCACACCTGAACAAATTGTAGAACGATTGATAGGCGGACATAATCCTTTGAATATATATTAAAAAGACCACTTCTGAATTACTGAATAAATAATTCGCACATATATACTTTTGCTTAATACATGTATTTTATAGCGAAAATTTCCATAATTTGTAATGGACATTAATGTAAATAATGTTAACCCTTAAGTAAATCGACACTGATGTCGTTTGCTCGTCAGTTTGTCAGAAAATTGGATTTTTTTGTAATAATTTGCAAGAGTGCACATATCACAACAAGGTGAAAGTAAAGTCACCATTTAATTCTGAATAACTCTTTAACTTAAAAGCCAAGACGAAAGCTTAAAGTTTATGTAAGATATTCAGATTCCTGAACCAAGCAACGTTTTTAATTAAAATAAAAAGAATATGGATTGACGGTTTAACCTGATTTCAAATTCTATCAGAGTCATTTATTATTACTTATTAACATTTTACTGTTCTACTTTTTTGGGTCACAATATGAAATGAAAGATTAAGAATACATGGCAGTATAAATAGCAGTTAGTGACTTACGTCTGACGTTATTAAAGTATGATTTATTTAATGTTTCCTTCCTCAACTAATTTCCTAAATTCCCCAAAGCCTACATAAAACCAGTTATAAGCAGTAGGTTAATGGAAGTAGTGGGCTGGGTGTGCAAGATAAACTCCGTTTAGATTCGGACACAACTTTTGGAGTAACAACTGTAATTTTTTCGCCGCTAATTTATCAACGCTCCTTGACCTAAGTAGTTTGTGCCCCAAATTTGAAGAAAGTCGTTAGAAAGATAGCAAAGTTAGAGCATTTAACAACGGATAGATAGACAAACCAACTAAATCGCATAACTACTAAGAATAGACTTATTTATTTATAATTTTATATTTCGTACTAACTTATTACGTTCCTTAACCATTATCAATCATTCATGGCATATTCTACAAAACGAAAACATGTTGCCCACCAAGGTTAGTTTCTTGGTTAGAAACTTCAGGTTACCTAATATGAGATAACAACAGAGCTACTTATTTATTTTATTTTTCACTAGATTATAACTACCAATTAATTATAAGAACTATGTTAATTAATAATCCAAGTTGAATAAATAATACTTGAATAACACCCAAATATACATTAACGCGTTTTAGAATTTATTCGCCAAAATCTAATTTAAGTTATTAACCGAGCAGCTTAAAAATATTTCATATTTTAACACGACAAGTTGTAGGTAGATAATTTTAATAGGTATTTTTTAAGCCAGCTTATGAGCATATTATTTACCCAGAATGCAGCATACATACATTACTTCTCACAAAACTATCATTTCATTTGAAGTTTTGTTTTAATTTAAAATATTCCGATACATTAATTTTAAGCTCTGAGCCTGACTTTTCGACGTGACGTTAAATATTTAGATTAGTTACACTTCTAAAGTAAGCAAGTTTCCAAATTTTTAGGAAGCATATTTGAACAACGTTTATAAACTCACTCGAGCAATATAAAATCCAAACCTTTCAAAATGAAGGCTTACATATTTTACTGTACGTTTTAGTTTTTTTTGTTATGAATCATATGAAAACTGAAAATGTTAAAGTCAAATACATTGCCAATTTGTTAAAATCAGTAAGTATTTTGCACAAATTTATATTCAAGTCTTTACCCAGTCCAAGAAGTTTATTTACTAAGAAGGCCTTAACAAGAATAAGTCCAAGCCCACATCAGAAACAACAACATCACTCGGAAACTTATTTTTGATCATAAAAGGCTTTTTACTTAAGAAATACTGTCGGAATTTAATGCAAACGTATCAATATTTAAAGAAGGAGTTGACCAGCTAAACGGACCAATAACAAACTGTTCCTTGCTCCTGCTACGATTACTCATCAAATACTATAATAATAGTTTATTATCATTTACATTAGCAAAAATTTACATTTTACAATTTTACTTCAAAGTTTGAATAACTCACAAGTAACGTCAAATCATAAGTCAGTTAAGCAAAACGCTCTATTTTGATTTGTCTTGTATATCGTCGTACATATATTTTCAGTTTCTGTGATATCAACAGCGGTGGAAAAACAAATATACAATAAAATGCTTTGAATATGTATCCATGCATTTCAAGAATTAATGCTGCTTGTGCAATCAACATCCCAAATGCCAGTATGAAAAATACTATTTGAATATTTCCAGACATGGTCGGCTTTAATGGGGGCTTGTTTTCTCTCTGCCTAACCAAGTGTGTCCTATTTATGAAATCCGACCACCAATGCAATAAACCCGTACTAGAAACCATAGAAACCCTTCGAATTAAAAATGAAGGCATTGAGCCTTCAAAATTTATGTTAAAGTTCATTTCAAAATATGATTTGACCCCTACATCTGAGTGCATTTTCGACTGGTAAAGCATTCGCGTTAATTCTTGCGCTTGATAATCCGGTAACAGCCAAGCTGATTTGTTGCACTCCTTTAAGTTATCCACAATGAATGCTTCTTGCTTTGTCCAAAAATCTACAGCATCAATCGACTTTTCAATACTCGTCCAATCTATTAAATCAACTTGTAGAAGTGGGCGTAACACCTTGATTGGATGTACAATAATGTCGTGAAGCCCTACATGAGGCTTAGTGTAGTTCATTAGATACTGTGCTATATTAATTTCTTTCTCAGATAATTTTTCGACTTCACCTTGTATACCAATTTCGTAAAGATTGACTTCCGAATAAGAGCTGAATATTGGATCATCGTCACTATTGTATACGACAAGCCTACTATCTTCACCATACCTACCAATAATGGCTTTTGAAGAAAGAAATAAGTTTTTCCAGGGAAATATAAAATACGAAATTGTAGCTAGTTTGGTGTATACGGTATATCCATGTTGTGATAGCTCGTCAATTGTACCAAATGGTAAGGGTTGTTTTGGCAACACTATATTATATACGTTATTACTTTTAAAAGCGTTACTTAGCACCAATCCTCCCAAAAGTGTTCCACAAATAAGGAACCTAAATGGTTCTGATTTGATAAACTTTCCGGGAAACGGATCACCTTGTTCCAAAAGTACTCTTATTAGACATACAACTTTGTCCAGGGAATTAAATGGACACAGGCTTCCTCTTAGAAAATTCATTGCTACAACAAGTAAAACTGAAAAACCAAATAGCCATTTCCAGATATAAATTTCGAAAACAGATACAAATTGCTCAATTTTTAAATCTTCAAGTCCTCTCGAACCACAGCTTACGAAACGGAGCGATCCAAATTTATTTTCAAAACTTAAAGCAACATTTTTATCGATATAAAGGGACTCTGCCATGACACTGGTTCTCCTCAGCAAACTTGTTGCACATTTTTGAAAGCAGATATCAAAAAATGGACCCGGCTCCAGCGTGTAGTTGCCAAGCAAATGATTAAATATGGACGCAAATGCAAAGGCAAGATGTTGAATTTTATCTGAATATTTGTTTTTCATTGCGTGAAAGTTTTCAAATGGTGCTGTTAATGCTTTGGGATCGTTTTCGATAAATTTAGGTATTTGAACACACAAACTGAATTGTTTCTGATTGCCACGACATGCAAATCCTGCCAGCCACAAGTTGTCCATTCGAATGCTAACGATGATATGATCAAAGGAAAGCATATTTTGATTCATCATTTTCGCTTGCATCAAGTTAGGACAATCGAGGCAATAATTAATATAATAAAGTTTAGATATATAACATTTCCGATCAATAATCACGTTAGTTTTCATATTAGAACTGACTTGACCATATAGATTAATATTGTTTTGTGAAGAGTATCCTATTTTAAATTCTTTAAAAAGCCCATCACGGTCTTGCCTAAAGTTTGAAATCCACTCGAGCAAATCGACTGAATCGAAATTTTGAAGATTTTTGAAATTTAGAAAAACATGTATATTGGGTCGTGAACTTGGTAAAAACTTAAAGTCGAAGTCATAATGGTATCGAAATAATCCTGGAAAATTTCGATTTTTAATCAAATAATCAGGCATTAGTAGATTTATTTGAATTTCACATTGCCATGGTCTGGATTTTAAAACAAATATTTCAAAATTCAAATCGACACAATAGGCATCGTTAGCCTCATTTACAAACAAAGGGGAGTAAAATCTTGAAATTGGACAATAATGTTTTGTGTCATTGTACAAATAGTACTTCGTAAAACTACTATTTTCCCGAACAAAAGTTGTTGGTAAAAGCACAGACTCCAAATATTCTGATTCGTGAATATCGTAAAACAGTTTTCGGTGGCTAAATGCTAGTTCTAGTTTTCGTAGCACAACAGGAATCGCAGAAGTTTGTACAAGATCTACATTTTGCCAGTTATCAACTACAAGTAGGCAGTTATGGCCATGGAATCCTTCCAGCACCTTAAATACATTTTGCAACGTATGTGGAACAACCTTTGGTTGTTTCGAAAAATGGTATTGTTTTTTGAATAAAAAAAACGTTTCGTTCATTCCAATTTCACAACGATCGTCGAAGTCATTTGGATACAATGCATCTATTGTTAAAAACTTCATCATGTATTCCATATCACGATTGCTATAAGAACCATCGTCTGTCTGTCTAAAAACCGTAGAACTCGCAAAAGCAAACAGTAAAAGGACAAGTAGTAATGTTTCCATTTTAAAGTTTTTGACTTGGTAAATATTGAAATAAAGATTGATAAGTAAATAAATCATCTTCAGGCTAATTTTCCAGTTTATTGTAGATCGTTACGAGTCGATGACACACGGAGGTATAGTGTTTTTGTTGCCTTTAAAACAATAGCTAATTTCAATTATTTGTATAAACATTTGCCTATGCTTTTATTTGCAACACCGCTTAGAAAATAAGTCCTGGAATTCTAAATAATGGCGTTAATAAACCTTTTCACCGTTTGCTGGTAACAATACTTTAAAAACTGTTAAACTGAATTTCATCTTAAATTCTCATCTAGATGGGCATAGCAGACAAATTTGAAAAAATAAAACAAAGTTTGTTATATTGCGTTGTGAGGTCTTTAGAAGCACGATTACATGTACGTATAAAAGTAATCAGTTTAAGTATATGAGTTATGACAACAAGTTTTACGCGTGCTTAGCCATAAAAATTCTTTAAATTATTAATTAACTAAAGCACTTTTATCTAAACTCCATTTAACCATTACCTTTAATTAATTTTTACATAAATTGTACCTCTATCATGCTTAAATAAAATAAGAGACTAAAGCAAGGTTTCTTTAGTTTTAAGAAATTTAAACAAGTAGCTTTCAACTAATTAATTATAAAGATAAAGAAGCTAGTAGAATAAACATGGGAGCACAGCAAGATGAAACATATTATGTGAACGAACTTTGGCCTTGGAATTAACAGATTTGCGATGAACAAAGGATATCTCACAGTCATTTTAAAATATTGTCTGCATCTGGCCTATGTCACTTTGCATTAATACAAACTTACGCATAACAGATTTTGATATTAAAGAGTATCATTTTTAAAATTAATGCACGCATCCATGCATTCAGTTTAGCATTAGGTTTAGCCAAATGTATTTATTTCAAATCTGTTTCTACCCCAGTGTTAAAGGCTCTCAACAGCTTCACCCGTTGTTCCGAGTTTATAAATCATTCTTTATTTCAACAGCATGTTTTATATTTCATAGTGAGCTAGCCTTCAAGACATTTGTCGTAAAAGTATGCATTAAGTTGGGAATTTTTATGTATAAAAGATCGATATGTCGGAAGCACCACATGTATCAAATTTTCATATTATGGTCAATATAACATTACAAGGCACGAATAATGCGAGCTGTATAACACGGAAAGGTTTTTTCTTTATTCTCTAGTCGTGGCAGTTAATGAGTCTTTTGTAATCAAGTCAATTTATCTAAAAATATTAAAGTTATCCACTTATTATGTAAGCTTATATGAAATTATTCCTACATCTGCCATAAAACATAGATTACCATAACCGGTGTTATACTACTCATGTACATACTGGTAAATAATCACTTTACGTGGCTTATTACGCTTACATGTACAGATATATCCTTTGAAAATAAGCAAGCCTTCACCACATTTCAAAACCTGGACAATATGTTTACCGTTTTTGTAATTATTAGAAATTCTGTGTGTCAGGCTTTACTGACAGTATGTATGATTCTGTCATCTCTTACTCGTTAGGATAGGTTCGGAACCATTTCCACTATTGACGAGGTTTGTGGGTAGAACTCAAGCGAGAACCTTTTTTATGTATTTTCAGGGTTGTTATTTTAGTATAAATAATGTTAGTCTTAGGTCGAAACTCAAAAGAGGATACTTTTAGTTATATCGACCGTATTTGATCGTTAAGGCATGCTTTTTCCTTGGGTTATGAATAAAATGGCCCATATAAATCATAATTTCTTATTTATTTGAACGAATATAATGTTTTAAATGGAAACTTACTATGTACTATGCAGAATATTTAGGCAAATTTTTCTACTCTAGTTTTATGTACACCGCAGAGACAAATCATACTCAACTTTCGTAATACCGACAATGACGCAGAAACACTTGTGAAACAGGCTTTATATATACATTTATGCAACTCCAAAATCATAGACATTTGTGCGAAAGCCATTCCAATAACCAGCATTAAAAATATAATTCGAATGTTTCCAGACATGGTCGGTTTTACAGGTGGTTCATTTTCTCTGCGCCGTACAAGGTCTGTTCTATTGACTAAGTCCGCCCACCAATTTAATAATCCCGAGCTAGCTATTGACGAAATCCTTCTAATTAAATACGCGGGCATTGAGCCTTCAAATTTTAAATTAAAATTTGTTCTGAAGTACGTTATGATACCCACATCCGAGTGCTTATTTGATTGGTAAAGCATTCGAGTCAGCTGTTGTGCTTGGTAGTCAGGCAAAATCCAAGCTGATTTGTTGCATTTCTGCAAGTCATCCGCAATGAAGTTGTCTTGTTTCTCCCAAAAATTAACTGCCTCAACAGACCTCCTAACATTCGCAAAATCTATCAGTCCGATTTGAAAAAGCGGGCGTAAATTTTTCAATGTCTCCGAAATAACTTCGTGTAATCCAATATGTGGGCTAGTATTCTCTAATAAATAAAGCATTGAATCTGTGGCCTTTCCAATTATTTTGTCATGTTCATCAGTTGCAATGTGATATAGATAAATTTCAGTGTCAGATGTAAACGTTTGGTCTTCATTAGTAACTAGATTTAGCTGCTTTGAACCGTCAAAATCCTCAATAACTGCCGAAGTCGGCGAGAGTATATTTTCAAACGAGTACAGTTGGTACTGTATGTTTGCAAGTTTACTGTAAAAATTATAACCATGATGCAGCAGCTCGTCAATCGTGCTAAACTTCAATAGGTTTTGAGGCAAAACAATATTATATACATTTGTGCTTTTAAAAGCATTGCTTAATACAAGTCCTCCCAAGAGTGTTCCACAAATAAGAAATCGAAAGGGCTCTGATTTTACAAATCTTCCTGGAAATGGATCTCCTTGCTCCAGCAGTACTTTAAGTACGCATGTTACATTGTTCAACGATATCACAAAGCACAAGCCTCCTCGTAGTATATTCATGGCGACTGTAAGTAATACTGTTAAGGCAAAGAGCCATTTCCAAACATTAATTTCAAAAACAGACACAAATTGCTCAATTTGCAAATCTTCAAATCCTCTAGAACCACAACTGACGAAACGGAGCGATCCAAACTTGTTTTCAAACCGCAAAGCTACGTTTACGTCATCGAAAAGGGACTCGTCAAGGTCAGCTACCCTTCTTAGAAGCGACGTTCGACATTTTTGAGAACAGAGATAAGAAAATGGGCCAGGTTCTAAAGTGTAGTTTCCAAGCAAATTTCGTAGCACTGACGTGAAGGCGAAAGCAAGAATTTGAATATTATCTGAGTACTTGGTTTTCATATTATAAAAGTTTTTTAATGGATTTAGGATAGCTTGTGGCTCATTCCTTTCAAAAATGGGTATTTGAAAGCACAAAGTGAATTGTTTGGTGTAGTGGTTGCACTCAAAATGTCCGAGCCATAAATCATTTATTCCGATTCTTTCTATTAAAGAAAATGAAAGCAATTTTTGATTTAAACGCCTTTTTAACATTAACGTTGGACAATCGAGGCAATAGTTAATGTAAGTTAGTGCTGAAATAGTGCATACTAAATCTAAATTTGGTGTGCTTTCCGACACATTGCATGTTATTTCACCATGCAAGTTGACATTGTTTTGGGAAGAGTATCCCAGTTTAAACGATGCCAAACTACCATAATTTTTTAATTTAAAATTAGAAACCCAATCAAGCAAAACATTTGTTTTAAAATCGTTTACACTTTTAAAAGCTGATAAAATTTGAATGATTGGTTGTGAACTTGGCATAAATTTACTAGTATCGCTACCGTCCAAAGTAGTGTAATTATAACGAAAAAATCCTGGGAAGTTCGAATTTTGAAGCAAATGTTCGGGTATCAACAGGCTCACTTGAATTTCACATTGCCACGGTCTTGACTTCAACATAAACAACTCGTGTTTTATATTGTTACAGAATCCATCGTTGAACTTATTTGCAATAAGTGGGAAGTAGAAGCTGGAAATAGGGCAATTATGGTATTTGCCTTCCTCCAAATTATAAAAGGAAAATGTTTTATTTTTAAATGTATTTTTAGCTGGTATTAACACTGGCTCAAAATGTTCAAAGTGTCTAGAATCTTCATGCATTTTTCGGTGGCTAAATTCTAATTCGAGTTTTCTAAGCATAACGGGCATTGACAGTGTTTGTTTAATATTCACATTTTGCCAGTTGTCAACGAAAATCATACAGTTGTGATTTTGAAATCCTTTTAGTATCGTAAACAGGTTTTTCAGTGCTAATGGGACATCAATTTGTTGTTTCGATTGTTGATATTTTAACTGATATTCTTTAAACTTTTCGTGAGGATTTATTCTATTATAATCTGATTTATCTGGAAATTCTTCTGGACTTAGTTCATTTATTGATACAAATCTATACATATATTGTACAGGGTTGTTGTCAAAATCTGCTTTCGTAATTTTCGAAATTGCAAACAACATTGCCGCAAGATGGACTCGCATTAAATTTAGTGCTCTCATTTTAATGTTATACACGTAGCCAAATATAGAATAGATTCTTTTCCAATAACTTTTTTATTTAACCGAATATTTTCCTTTATGCGTTGCGCTATATTTCAGTGATCTACAATGCGTAGTGGTGATGAATAATAATACGTAGTTCCAGAACAGCAACTAACTTCAAATACAATTTTGATTGAACTTTTAAACCCGAAGTATAAAGCACATGTAGTCCTCAATACGTATGATTAACACATAATGTGGAATTCGTTCAACTAAGCATCCTAACCTATAAAACCACTTGACGTCAAATTTGTAATTTTTCCTATTTGTGGTGTAGCTCCGTTGTTCAGGAACACTTTTTACATATTTTCCTTCCTAACTTCAAAAGTACGTTTGGTTTTGCTGTTATACTTAAACGACTGGCGTATGAGACATCGTATTTCCCACTGAAGCTTTTCTTTATACCT
>JAQFZG010002083.1:0-18036 GCA_034695465.1 Entomobrya nicoleti
TACAAACATATATCATAAGTCATCACATCAATAATGTTTCTTTGTTGTTTGTTATATACCAATTGGACGTTTCTGGTTTATGAGGGTTTATAACGCACTGACTGAAGATGACAAGAATGCTTTTAACCATAATTTATTCACGATCGTATAATATGTGCGCTAATACAAACCAAAATTGAGATGATATTGTCAGTTGTCTTCTCACTCACTACCGTTGTCTTTACTTGCTTTAATTTTCGTAACGAACAACTTTTTATCCCCTGAACACTGAATCTAATTTAATCCGTAATCTAACTTGTAGGCCAGGCAAAGCATGTCCGCGTGAATCTAAAAAAAATTACTGAGGGATTGCACATGTATAACTAAGAATGCTTTAGTACAGAAAATATACGCCATTGCTTGGACTTTGGGTTCGTTATATGATTACATTCAAGTCCCACACACACAATCATGACAATGGCTGTTCGCCATCGCCAGTGGCGTCATATTCGTAGGATAAGATTAAAAGTACCTTTTTCACTATAATTCAAAGCTATACATTATATGCAATTCTTCCCTTCAAAATATGCTAATGTAATAATATGTGTACATCTGACGCACAGTAAGTTGAATTTTAATAGAGTGTAACGCTTTATTTACAAAAAGCTTTTTTGAAAAAAGCATGAGTCATTTATCCAAATTTTACTTGACCATGGGAAGATATTCTTCTTTTTGCACCAACCTTAAATGCTTAAGAATATAAATACATGCTATGGAATTCCGAACGATTGTAAATTAATCGTACCACAATTATGTAGTCTGAATTTTTCATCTTTTCATTATCATTTGCGCCTCTGCGAAGACTAAACAACAAATGCTTTAATTGCGACGTAGCTTTTACGTGCTTTATTACTTTGTTACAAGTAACGCAAATGAATTTGTTGTTAAGTCTATCTATCTGTCCGTGCTTTGAAAAGCGCTAAATTTACGACAGAGTTATCAAACTGTAGAATTATGGGAAAAATATTTTCTTTTGGACCCTATTAGACTTAAATTTTCGCAGGTTCTAGTTGTAAGTATTTTTGGTAGTACGTATAACCTCCTAGAGTCTAGACCTATAATCGGATTCAAAGCTTAAAGCACAGCATTCAGCAAATTTTCAGTTTTTAAAAGAATGGTCGTAAATATATGATCGAAATTTTATATTTAACCTAACCATAGTAAAAGTTATTTTATTTGTTAATAGGTGTAATAAAACTTGCTAAGTTATAAATTACTCTTAGGGAGTAAATTTAAAATTCTTAGTAAAGTTACGTCATATTTGAATAAAATTACGTCAGGTTTGGTTCAAGTTAAATGCTTGGGGTCAATGGGGGTCATGTCTAGGGTCAACGAGGGTCATGTCTAGGGTCAATGAGGGTCATGTCTAGGGTCAATGAGGGTCATGTCTAGGGTCTGGGGTTAACTGGGATCATGCATATATACGGCAAAAACAATGTGAATCTGAAAAGTCACGCAACGCAACACACGAGGAAAATAACATACGCCTTGCGCGTAAATAAAGCTACTTGCTCGCTTTTTCGTTATATCTTTATTTCGTTTTAAATGACTTATTACTTGGCATCACCATAGGCTCACGTACGTTGTTGCAATTCAAGAATGCTAAGCTGAAACTGGATAAATTCATAACTAATGAAGGAGTGGAAACGTTCAATCTCCAAAATGCTCATTAATTTAGGTCTTCTTTTGTTTAACACATGACTCTTATGCTGCATTCTTAAATTACCGTTACAGTTATAAGTAGTATGTTAGTCGCAATTCTAGCAAAATAACATCACGTTTTGGAATACACAGTTTCTTGAGCCCATAATAGAGAATAATTGATGTAAAATCATCATCCTTCTTATCGGGTTTACAAAATCTTCTCTTTTTCAGTGCTAATGAAATGCTTACAAAATACAAAAGACAATACAAATTCTACTACCAATATCCACACCAAATCATTTATTGATACGCTGTGTAAAACAGTTTTCCGATTCTGTTGTCGTTGTTCACCGTTTGTGCGAAACGGATTTGCTAAGATATGTCAAAATGTCAATTTGCATATAAATTATTGTGAGATACATATTGAAGCCAATTTTGCAACAGATAATAAACACTTGAATAATATTATTGGCTTGGCTAACACACATGATCGTATTAAGATTTGGGTACCTCTTTAATCTCGAGTTCAAAAATTAATCCTGCACTTAATATCAAACGATTTATTGTCACTTCAGCCAAAAGGGAATGTAATCAAATCAGGAAGACATTATACAAGAACACGTACTATGCTGCGTCTTATTTGGCTTTAATTCGCAAAATGTAAAAATGCTTATGTGATTTCATACTACAGGTTATGGTACACAATGTTCGGAATCATTTCCCTTCAACTTGCTTCAATGACAAAACAGGACATTACTCCTAGCATAATTAACCCTTGCCTTTCTTTTCTTTTGGGATAATATTATTATTTTGACTGCGCACATTTTAGTAGCTTTATGTAAAAGATTACAGGATATACCTATGCACTTTATAAAAGACTTTATTCACAATCCACTAGAATGTCAGAACTCTGAACTGTAGTATAACCAACGAAAAATGTTTCGTGTTTATGTACATAATGTATCGTAAAACAGACCTAAAATACCATACAAAATAGAGGTACAACACTGCTGCACTACAAGTGACACGTTTTACATGCTATGCTGTGGCAAACATGCGTGACAAGATATGTGAGTTTAACGAGATCAGCGATGAAATGTGACTGCTATCATGAGAGTATATGTAATTCCCAACTAAAGTAACCTCTCTGAGCTTTATGACAGATTATGAGCTACTCTACCACATTTTACATTTTATGCGATTATTATTAGATTTTGCGCTTTACAAATTTTCAAGTAAAGTTTTACCCTTTCCCATAAAAAGAGTCGTTGAATAACTTGTTTTCTTTGCATTAACACTGAACTGAACCGTAAAAACCAAAAGTTCAGCATCTCTAATGACTTCAAGTTGACTGAAGATAAACTCATTCAACCTACCAGTAAACAAGTGAAAAATAAATAAATAAAATATCAACTAGGTAGTATTTAATGTGTTTGCTTTTTTGACAAAATAATTTTTGACATTCTCGAAAAAAATGAATTGTACAACACGGAAGTTCAAATTCAATATTGATAGCAAAATTATAATATTTGTGTATTACAAATTTGCAAAAAATATATATATCGACCTATTTTACTCTTTTATCATGCAACATGTATGGTAAGGTCAATATTTAACGTTATCATTAGGTACTTTAACCTCCAGGTCTTAAAGACAACTCAACCTTTGTTACGCATCAAGACAGATAGAAGAATGAGAATGAATTAGTAAAAGGAATGGATTCACAAATTCTGTATTACACAGAAAATTTTCCCGAATTTGCGTGCATTTGCGTCAAAAGTTGAATACGCTGTATGTGAAGATATATTTATTACGTATTTATTCTTGGTATTAAAAAAAGACGCAAACAAAATACAAGCTAGGAATCCTGTAGTGTAGATAACGTATAAGAAATGGAATACGTCAACTTTCTCGAGACGGAAATATACCCGCCACTGTTTTAAGCACTCCCATTACCTTTCTTTTCCTACTAATGTTAAATGTTGGCAAAAAGTAAATAAAGTACTCTTGACAGCTTTTTGCTTTGATGTGTTTGCGAAAGAAAGCCAAACTACTTTACTTTTTATTCAAAGCTCAACAACATTCTCAATTGAGAAGTATTTCCTTTCTTTCTTTTTCCCGTTTCTCCGCTTGTCAAAATCGTCATTTGATATTTCTTCGGAGAAGAGAAGATGGCACGGAAAGATCAACTACTTTTCTGGCTTTGATGATATGAAACTCCATCACTATCAACAAAGTAGGATGAAAGTTTATCCGCTATCACATCATCCCACAGAATGATAATGGTGATTAAAGAGGTATTACAATACCATACCGCACTGCTTACTTAAGTTCACAGCAGCAGTAGTGGCAGTAGGATATTCAGCCTCTCTTCAATTCATCATGCGAAAGGATAGCCTTCATGCAGTCATTGCATGCACCAACAACAACTTGTATTACTACTTGCGTGTTAGAAACACATTTTGTGTGATATCACCTTTCCT
Organism: Entomobrya nicoleti; assembly: GCA_034695465.1. Lineage (NCBI taxonomy): Eukaryota > Metazoa > Arthropoda > Collembola > Entomobryomorpha > Entomobryidae > Entomobrya > Entomobrya nicoleti. The sequence continues at coordinate 4,167 of JAQFZG010002083.1, forward strand.
CTTTGTGTTGTCAGTAGGTTTTGATATCACAAGTACTTAGGCCCACAAAAATGCAAACTTAGTGCTATCTTTGCTAAAACGCTTGCTGTCAATGAGAATGGCTGACTTCCGGAGGGAAAAGTTTGATGTTTTCAAGCCTCTAATGTACAAGCATGCATGCATATGTTTACCAAATTACTTTGCTTTCCTTTTATCCATCCCAATCATTGTTCTTCTTCTCTGCAGCAGACATGAAAATTAAGATCGAGATGGTTTGAGGGCTTACGCAAAATGAATACGGAAATGAGTCAACTAAATTTTACAGAATTAAAAGAAAAAAAAAGAATTTCGTTCTACACATGCATTTTATGTTGGTGCGCACTCGTCGTGTCATCATCATCTTAATCAAGTTAGTACATGATAAGATTAGTACTATGAGATGCATGTATAAAAGAAAGACAAGATCATTATCGCAGTGAAAACAAAGTTAGAAAGCCTACAAACTCGGCTAGTTTCCTAACTTCAACATTTCCTAACTCATATTGTCACTGCACATAATTCAATATGCATAGATAGGCAGGCCTAGGCCATGCAAATGTGTCTATATGACATTGACATCACAAGGGGTTCACGGGGAAAACACGGAGAATACGTCTAAGAAAAAGACAATATTGCGTATCAATTTTGAAGCCTGGAATATGGCAGTTCGTAGGATGTAGAATCTGCATATTTTAGATAGGTTATACACCAAACCAACCAGCATAAAAAGAAAAGATTTTTTCCCCATTTTTTCCCGGAAAAATGTTCCTTGTCATTATGCAATGGCAGCGGCAGTACAGCGTTGGCATATATCAACAGCCTACTAGCATTTTGTAGTGGATGTTTAATGCAGTTCACATTGGTACTAAGTACTAACCCGGTCCAATACAACCTCGTCATCTTTTTCTCTCTAGTTTTTTACACATATATCATAATGGTTACATGGTACATATATATGCAAGTATAAGTGTGTGTAGTATGCCTATGCCTAGAGAAAATATTGCCTTTCTCTGGCTTCCAGAATAATGTGTGGTAAGAAAAGAAAATACCAACTTTTTTCTCGTCTCGTCGTCTTTGCTCCCTTCTCTTGTTTTTGTATCCATGTCACGCTACCGTTAGTAAAGTGAGTTTTCTTTTTCTCGCTTTTTCTTTCTCTTTCTTCTTCGAAAGAGTAATATTTTTGCACCCTTATACGATGATTTAAGTAGAAGACAAGACGAGTTTCTGAGAGTACTAGGACGGAGTAAATATGGAGGACAACTAGATGCAGACATACCATGAAGTAAAGTGGCAAAGATGGGGAAAATGTAAGTAATATTACGGTGTATTGTCATGGACAGCTAGGCAGCAATATTCAAGAAAAGTTTAACTATATGTATATCCTCGAGTGATCGAACCGAAAGGAAATCATCATATTATGGTGATCACGCACCGTGGCGTTAAGTACATATTTTGGATTGATACTCGTTTTTGGATCTTGCCCAATAACATCATGTATATTATTTGTAGCGTGTGAGTATAGAGCATTATATGCACTTAAAGTTGCGGAAATGTATACGTATTATGGTAAGTACCAGCTACTGAGCGAGAAGAACGTGAACTGCTTCCCATCGTTTAAAAACCACACACATCAATTCCAGGAGTAATCGCCTTCGAAACTTTCTGTTACTGTTGGGTGCGTATTATAGCAAGGTTGTGAAATCAGAGTGAGTCATCCACCACTAACCACACTCAACTGCACTGGTAGTAACTTTGAAGGCAATAGTAAAAGAAAAGGTGCAATGTAGTGACATATAATGAACGTATGTACAATATGTATGTATGTATGAACCTATATATAGCAATAACCTAAACATTTTCCAGCGAAACGTAAGACGATTATATCAAACTTGGCTTGCTTTCTATTTTATTCCCATACCTTTGAGGCAAGAATAATACTAAAACTAACTAACCAAGCCTATCTTTGTCATCTTTAGTCTCTATTCTTTATATGGTTGGATTCTCCAGCAGTGCATATCAGATCAAACGTGCTATATTGACATGCATATGAGCAAGAGTCCCTCGAAAGAGGATGATCACCTTTAAACTTGTTTTAATTGCAGATTTATGCGAGTGTCAAACATAGTCATAAATATAAGTGTGAAAGTAATAGAAATAGTAGTAGCACTCGAAGCTTTAATTTATATTGAGATACATTCATAAGTACTGAGAGTAAATTTGAGTACGTAGTACAGCTAACAAAGCGCAAATAATTACCTGAAACCTTTTATGCTAATAAATTTTGCCGTCTAAGACTCTGGTACGAACGTTGTCTTTAATAAAGTAGAATATATGTTTTAAGAGACGTTTGTCTTAAGAGGATGGTGAGGAAAGAGTTTCAAGTGAAAATGGCGAAATTAACATGATAAACACAAGAGCAGTTCCGTCTTCTACTTTTTCCAACTCTTAATGGAAAAGACAGGAAATAAAATGGATGATATACATGTACCGTTACAGAGAAAGGATTTCGTATCCATTTTCCGCATTAAAATAATCATAACGATAATGATGACGATGATCGAAGAAGATTCTGTACCTCTTAAAGGAAATTTCTTTTTACACTAAAAGGATGTAACCTTACAGGTTTTCAAAAAAGAATAGCTATGTTATGTCTAGCAAACGTGTGCACGAAATAAAAGCCTGTATTTTCTAACTCTACTTTTAAGTTAATACAAATGTATGTACGCATATACATGTTTGCAACAATATTACGTTATACCGTCTTGTTGGTCACCAGAATATTGTGCATAGCCAACAAAGAAGAATGAACGTTCTCTGCCTTTGCCATACACAACACTTAATGGTTATTAAGGAGGATTGCAATAAGTAGCTGAGTGGAGATAACACTGCAACTCCAGTTTAGTCATTTACCCTTTTATTCCTTTTTCCTCTCGTCTTCTTTACTTACTTGGGTAATAATATTAATAACATCATGAGAAAGTTTTTGCGTTGTTATTCCTCTCATTTTTTTTGCTACCCACCCTATAACCATACCAGACAGAAGTCTGTGTAAATGGAGAAAGAAAAGTTAAGAAGATGTAGAAAATAATAACCTTTTGTTCTTTCTTTCATTGTTTGTGTCTCAGATGCCCAAGCTTTTATTCTCCATTCTTGTATTATTACTGCAAAAAATAAACAAAGAGATTATAAGCGTGCTATTGTAGCCGTGGTCGTAGCCTTATACATGTACATTAATATATCTAAAAAAAATATTACGGAGGCGGCATTGCGGTGTGCGTGGTGAGTGGTGTTATCTAGAAAATGTGACTAGCAAAAAGCTCAATCCTTCTAAATATCTTAAATACACATGCGAACTACAAGCATTTTTCATTTTCTGTAAACACGAAAAAAATATTCACACTGTTAAATCCCTTTTATTTCTGCAACAAATAAGAGTACAATGAAAAGCAAACCTGTGAACATGTATTTCATATTTTTTTCTCCTAATTTTTTCTACAAAAAGTCTTTTATGGCTGTGCACACCCCACCAACCACTAGCATGCTTTAGGTACAAAGGTCGTTTATAAAAAAATATAGTGGATGGAAAAAGCGATGGCGAGACCAACCTAAAAAAATATGAGTGTACTGTGGGTTCTGTTTATGCACTCATTATTTTATTACTTTGTACTTACTTTGTTACATTTACAAGGCTTTTAATATCCATTTACGGTGTCCGTGAATGAGTAAGTGATATTATTACAAATGCTGAACATGTATGTATTTATTTCTCGACATAAAAAAAGAACGAAAAAAAAGTTTGACAAAGGGTTTATGTACATACAAAGCATGATGTTCTCCTCTTCTTCCAGCAAGCCAAAAACTCACCAAATCTTTTTGCGTATGCTAAAAACATAAAAGGAAGGAATGGGCGGAGAAATATAAAAAACGTAACGGGGAAATAAGATTTTCCTTTCTAAACAGGCAATCTTGATACTATGAATACATTGTATATAAAATGCAGTTTATGCATACAGCTTCTTGTTTCATTATATATTGTTTTTTAAAGTATACACATCTCCTTTTTTGCTATCTTACTCCTTTGCTTTCTCTCGTCTTATTTTTTTCGTTTCTTCTCTCTTTAATACTTTTTTTCCACTTTCCTCTTCTTGGTTGTTGCTTGCCGTTACGCCGTCCGCCTGTCTGCTTCCTTGCCTTTGCTTGCCCCTGGCTTTCCGTCAGCAGCAGAACAGGATAAGAGATAGAACTACAAAACAACATCATCTTGCAAAGCACAACTGGAAACTTTTTTTTCTTTGCAAAGATATATTTTTATTGTAATATAATTCTCGTGCTAAACAGTTCAAATGGTTGAATAAATTTAACTTTTCAACCGTGTTGTTTTTTTCTCCGACATATTTCACCAGAGAGCGCCTTATAATGTTCTGCGTGCATTTGTATAAAATAATCATTGTAAATCCATTCGTATATTTTTGCATTCATTTTTTATTACTGTTATTGTAGTTGCTGCTGCTGATTCCTTTTGTTCTTCGTTTTATTTATATCGCCTTTTTTCGCTGCAAATTGCTCCTTTTTATTTCTTTTTACCTAAACACTACACTTTGTTAGCTTTGTTTCAGCATTTTTTTTATAGCAGAAGGAGCAAAACATGGAAATAACAAGTGCTTTGAGAAGTAGTACTTGAAGTGCTAACTGTTTGTGTGGTTGATGTATAGCACTTTTATATGTAATATAAACATTGTAATCCCACTGGTAAAAGGATTTATAGGGATTTGAAAGTTTAAAAAAATGTTAAACCTTCTTAAAATGAAGAGAGAAGACAGAATTTGCAACTTGAGTTAAAAAGAAGTAAACTTCTTATATCAGCCAAGTGTGTACAGTGTACATAACGTAATGATATCACAAGTCAATCCAAAAGAGAGTAGAGATGTAAAGTGGAGCTTTAAAAATGATCAACTTCCTTTTATCTTAAAAGGAAATTCTATTATCGTCATCAAGTAATACAGATACATGATATATACATAGTATAACATATTCAAATATTCCCAATTGAGATGTTTTTATACTTTTATTATTAAATTGCATTGTGAAATGTTGACTAGCTTCTTAAGATATTATGCATGCAGGAAATTAGAGGATTTGAAGTTGTTAAAACGGTTTCAATCAAAATAAATATATCATATTATATTTATCTCGCAACAAGAGATACACTTATGCGTTCAGTGCACCAAGGAATGAAACTTTCCACATGTTTTGAGTGTTTCACTGAATTTCAAGAGACTATAGAAATTGATGCCCGAATTGCTTCATGAGAACTACCACTACTACCACTACTTCCACAGATCCCTTTATTGACTGAAGAATTTGCTACTATCATGTTTACGTCACTCCATTCATCCATATCACAAACAAAAAATAGGGTTGCATTCTATCACATCCAAATAAAGCTCTAACAAACAGCAGCGTTAGTTTTATTTCTTGAGAGGTGCTTACTGCTGTAAAGCTTTCATCCATCGAATTAAATTGACTTTATCTCTATTACCTGATTTTTTCCCTTCACTGGAATCTCGTAACCGTATCATTCTTAATAATAGTCTGATAATGACTGAAGAGCGGAACGAGTGGAAGGAATACCGAGCATCTATTGTGATTTCATAATATTGGCATAATAGACAGGTCAACAAAATTGAATGAAAAGTTGGGAATATGAATAAGATTTATTTTTATACTTTGTAAATTCTTTTTTTCAGCATAGCATATCAAATAGTATGAAGTTTTTTTTCCACAAGATTAAAATCTACAATGCTTCTGCATAACCAGACATTTTTATTATCTCCAGAAATTGGTAGGCTCGTTTCGCAAAAGTTAAGTTGATATTTGTAAACAAACAAAACATTTCTCAGCAAGTAAGATATTTCATAAGCTATAAATCCCAAGCACGTTATGTATGTATACCATACGGAATATTATGTAAACACATTCCGGTGGAAGACTATCATGTTCCATTTTCCCTTTCTATACACAAAACAACATGAGTTTTATCTGTTGATGGATGTTGGTTAGAGCAAAAAGGGAGGAAGAAAAAAAAGTCGATGCTCTTTTGCCCCTTTTACAACTGCGATAAAGGTAGACAAACTTTTACAAGGTTTTTCTTTTTCTTGTCTATCTTCTATCCTTCAACTTTACTTTCAACCTCACACAATCATCCACATGCGTCCATTCAACGGAGCGTGTTTGCAACCAAACCAAAAGAGAAGAGTACATGATGATGATGATCAATTCTGCTATAGTTCTATATTATTATAGAGGAGTAATAGTACGCTGCTCCTTTTTGCCTTTTATGTTTTGCCACTGCTTTGAAAAGTTCACGTAGACAGTCATCATCAACCAAAGCACACAATTGCCAATTGGGAGGAACTTTTCAGAGAGAATCTATGGACATGATCCTCTCCACTTACTTGAGCTTGAGTTGTCGCGATATGTCCCATTCTCCTTCCATTCTCATTTCATTTCTTCACTTTTTTGCCAGTGTGTAAAAATGTGTTAGGTTTACCGACGACGACGACGGTAAAAGTGAAGCAAACTACAACAACAGCAAAAAGTCATCATATTATCTTCCTAAAGCGTTGTCTAACCTCAATGTGAGCAAAAAAGTAAACGAGCTGAGGGAGACAGCATGTTTACCATATAAATATACTGGTGTGTTGCGAGTGAAGATGAAAACGGGCATAATAATATTCTTATTATCCACCACACCACGAAACAAGCCTATAATAAAAAGTATAAAGTTCACGATGCACTGCATACTCTGTATATTATTCCAAGTATTGCATACTTGCATAATGATGATGATGATGAGAAGGGAAAAAATAGCAGTGTGCCATGTACATAATAATAACACTTATATAGCGAGACGACCACCGAAGCGTGTTCCATATACACATAACAACAACAAAAACATCCAAGCAGCTTTTTTTCTAAATGCTATTCAGTCGAGTGGGTCTGCATTGTAAAACTGCGTACACTGAGATATAGTAGCGTTCACGTTCTTGTTGTTATTATTTTGTTTTGCTTTTTAAAAAGATTTTTGTTTTGATGATGTTACCTCTCTCTAACAGTGTGGTAATGGAAATGGTTTATTGGAACCAGCAAAAAAAGTAGAAACCAGCTACGGTACGTCGTATACAGACCCGTTACAAAGCCACTTTGTTTACAATTAAATTTAATGAAAACGCAGAGGAGAGAGGAACCTTCTTGTCATCCTTACAATATTATTCACATGAAAATGCAAAATAATCAGAAAAAAATGCATATCATGCTGATGATTACAATTTTAAGCAGAATGTATTTACATCACAATAATATCATACACAATAGACAAATATGTACATAGGTAGGTACTAGAACGAGGTACATTAATTTGATAAAAGTCCTTCGTTCACAGTTTGTCATGATCATAAAACATTTTAACCTGACTTGCTTGTCTGATATATTCTCCAACTAAAAACTCATTCCATAGGTTACACCTTCCACCTATTCCAATCCAACAATACAGTTTACCACACACGTCAGTCAACTACACAGACCGACATTAAGCCAGTGCGACAAAAACATAAATAATCAATATCAATACTGAGCACATCACAGAATACAGCTTTCCAGTTATTTTCCATTTCCCCAAACTTATCACACAGTCATTGTTTTTAAAAGTTATACTGTGTACATTGTCAAAAGAAAGTTCATGTGTTGTATTCCATGACATATCACTTGGAAATGCTGAATGCACATAATATATCGATAGAAAGGCGCATGTAAAAAAAACTTGTAGAATAGAGCAATGAGCTATATGAACATATCTAAAGATTTTTTTCATATGACGCTGTGTGTCTCTTTTCGCAAAACGATAAAGAAGTAACAGTAGCTACTGTTGTAAGAGAACCTGTGATTCAAACAAAGCCAGCGAGAAACCCAAATAATGATTATGTGGAAAACAAGAGTTTCATCTGAGAGGAAAGAAACACTGGTAATAACTAGCATTGTGCAGTGTTCTAGCAAGCGTACGCGTCGCGTACCTATTATAGAATGTTATAAAAACGGAATGAAAGGAGAGAGAAGAGAATCATTCCCTTGTGTGATGCTTTCAGATTCAGATAGACTCTAGTTGTTCACATGAAGACCGAAGAGAAAAAGAGTGGCGAGAGCTATGCGAGAAGAGGAGCGAAATACACGGAGACTTTTTTTCTTCTAAAAAACTCGCCATCAGTTTCAGTCGCAAGCAGGACCACTACTAGTACAAGTAACAACCTCATCCTCCTCTTCCCTTCACACAGCACCACACACACCAGCAACAGAGAGCGAGCACATTTCTATTCAAGCCTCTCTGACTAAAAGCCACAAAAAAGATATTGCTAGTTTCTTGCTAGAATTCGCATGCCTCTATGGTTTGTGTCAGAGCTTTAAATGCAACTTCAGTTATCCTCTCTTCTTCTCTCCACTGATATCCTGAAGGCAATAGCGGGTTTGTGTAGACCAGGTTCTGTCCTCACTATTCCCCACTTACTCTTTTCTGTTTTGAACAGAGAGAAGTGGTCGTAGTCAAAGCAGTGGTGGCAGAAGAAGCACAGTAAAAAGAAGCAACACAAAAAAAATCTCCCAAAAACATCACTGTTCTTTTGTAACAGAATACTACGTATTTATACGTAGGCAACACTACATTATAAGAAGTTCAAAAAGTGTATATATAAATCTCTGTGAGAAGAAGAAGCAAGAGAGCAGCAAAAGCAATCGTGTTGGTTTGATGGCAGTTATGGTGGTAGTAGTTGTTACGTTGTATTCTCTTCTTTGTGATAGTCATTCTTCGATATAAGTTGCACACATATTTATACATGTTGAATTTATATTCTTTTCTACATATGTGTATTTTGTGCCTAAATAGGTACTACATACTATTCTCTGGTATAAACGCTTACTACACACAAACTTTGCTTTTTTATACGATGAATGCAATGATGTTGCTTTAGCTTGCAGAGTGATTCGTTCGCATTTATGATGGTATAGAAGAATGTGTGGTGGTGGTTGGTGTGAGTAGTTGACTTGCCTCTCTGAGTTTTTGGAACTAGCAGTCAGATTAAGTTTGAACGTGTAACGGAGAAGTTGTTACGAACAGACTTTTGGTAGAGAGTTGGTCGTTGTGAGAGTACTTGGTTTATTCGTTTGTTCATTCCTTTTCTTGGTTCCTTCTTTTATTTTTACTTTGTTCATGGTCATATCCTCATGTGCAGACAGAGATCCAACACTTGTGTTATGTGTGTACGGTTTTTGCAATGTAAAAAACACGAAGGCTAGACAAAAAAAGTAAAGAACAGAAAAGAGAGAGAGAGAAAAAAAATAAAGAAGCTTTTTAGTCGTTGTTGTCATCGATGAGAATGTAAACTTCTCCAATTCCGTTCCGTTTTAACTTTGTTTGGTGTATGTGTCTTGTGTGTGTGTACCAATTGGAAGTACAAAACGTGTACCACATTTAGCCACTCACTCAAATGCCGAGCAAAAAGGGAACAAAAGAGAAAAGACGGTCAGTCCAACAAGACGAAGAAGTGACTTAAATATAAAAAAGAGAGCAAACGAGGTCCTAGTCTCTTTTTTTAATAATATTACCGAAAAAAAAGATATCTAACAAGTATTACTACTGCTCCACTGAAAAAAGGATAACAACATTGCTCGCATCGACAGCGACATAGAACGAGCAGATAAACTTTTTTTCATGTGTCCATTCCGTGAGAATCTTTCAGGATTTTTTTAACACTACAAAGCTGAGAGAAAGAAATGCCATTACTCCCGCATAACAGGATATTTGTGTTTTCTTAGTGTTTTGTTACTTCTTTCTAGTTTTGTGTGAAGAAAATAAGGAGTAAGCAAGCGAACAGTTCGGTTGTTTTGTGTGACTCTGTTTACTATATAACTCACACTTTATTTAAGCTCTTCTGATGATGCTCTGTACTCTTGAAATATTGGGTTGTTTCACCGCTGTCTAAAAAACGACGGACCACGGACGCACATGTGAGCGATTCGTGTTTACAGTATACATATTTCATCACATGAAAGCTTACTAGGTGTATATACACACTTTTTGGCAGTTTGACACAGAAAATAAAAAAGTGCTATGCAATTGAATAAGGATTTGCTATATAATAACAATATAACGACATAAAATAACATTCCCAACAATTCGCTGGTGTAATGGAGAAAGGGTTTTTGAGTGGGAGTGGGAGTACTACAAAGAAATAGTGTGATATGCAAGCTCTTTATCTTCTGCATTTCCAAATGTACATTTTATGTGTGTGCAAAAAAAAAGTTGTTGAGTGTTATTATATTTTGTTGATGTTTTCATACCTTTTTGCTTACAAAGCATAGAACAATAATCATCAACATCATCATCATCCTTGTTGACGACACGACACTTCCAAACTGCAGAATTGTTTTGTGAATCTTAATAAAATATACATAAAAATATTACTTTGCAAAAAAAATCTCAGTCTCTGCGAGTATTTTGTGCGTGATGTGATGATGTTTAAGATGGGAAGAAGAAGAATACACAATACTTTGTGAGTATCCACTGAGAACATTTGGTTGGAATCACCTTCTCTCTTGGGTAGCGTCCAATCTGTTTTTCTCCATATATTACAACGGCAGCTGTATACATGCACAAAGGATCTTTCAATTCAAACCCGTGAGTGTACAATAATAATAAATGTAGAAGTAATAATAAAGATATGTCCTGAATAGAAAAATCTAAAAAGGAAAGATTTGTTAAAAAGATGTGTGTTTTTTGGTAGTATTCAATAATGCATAATGCATACTCTTATGAAATGCGTTCTTCTGAGAATGTCTAGTCAGTCAGGTCTGTTTTCATATAATGGGAAAAAATCATGGAACTCCCTTGTTTCGTAAATGCAATGTGTACGTTATGTGGACCTTGCTATAGGATCAGGGTTACGATAATAGCATATCAAACAGACGGGGAAAGAGAAAAACTATTTGGCTTCACACATGGTTTTTTTTTCCTGGTAAAAATTTCATTACTTGGTTTTAGCAATATAAGGTGAGCACACAATATTAAATTATATGATTTTCTCCAAGAAAATAAAACTGAAAAAAGGGATAAGGAGCATTCATAATGTAAAGAGAAGGTATTAATATTTTATTTCATAATGGAAGGACGGAAAAGGTTTCTTACTGCAGAACTCTTTCTCCTTCCCAAAAACGAAATTACTCCTTTTTTACAAATCCTTCTTTACTTCTTAAAAATATAATAATACACCCGGAGGCTGGTTCATGCATTGGTGGAATGGTTGTTCATTGGGTAGAAGTGTACGGGTAGCTAGGTTGTAGGTATTGGTTTTGGTTTTGGTGGTCAAGCAAAAAGTATTATTATTATTAGATCGTGAATGAATGTGTGTTGAAAGAGGAAAAGGATATAACATGCATACATACATACACATGTCTGTATGCTGAACAATACGACAATCGGCAATAATGGCAAAGAAAAGCGGGCTTAACTTGGTATTGAAATCTTTTTTTGAGCCTTGCTTTGCTTTTTTTTACTAGAAGTTCGCCTTTCTTGCAACGGCAATAATAACGGACAAGATGAGAAGAGTGAGTGGTGGTGGTGAGCTTCTGAGCACAAGGTTGGTGCGTGTTCTTTTGGTATTTCTTGGCTCAAGTTGTAAGTTGCCTTTTCAGTTGAGTCACAGTAGTGATGATGATGGTTTGAATGAGACGACGGGTTTAAGTGCATATAGCGTCTCTATGTGTTAAAATGCCTTTGAGGTAACGATGAACCAAAGAGGAAGACGGTTTGGTTAGCAGTTCTACTACACGTGAATGTGTGTATAGTTGATATAGTAGGACTATTAATATCCCTAAATATTGTTTTCATCGATATAGAATGCCCTTTCTAATGGATTCTCTATACAAGAAAGTGGGGAGCCGTTTGGCAAGCCAAACTAAAAAAAGGTTTTTAGTGCATGCCATGCTTTCCATGAAAAAGGTTCTTGAAATCAACGCTAATATTGCCAACGATGCTAATAAAATCATCACATATGCCATGATATTTTTCCCTATCAGTCATCAAAGATCAAAATAGAAGAGAGTGAGTATATATAGTCGATTCACTTGTCGGAAAACAAGATAAGGCAGAGAGGAGAGAGCAATGACAGATTCCATTTGTTTGAAATTTAGCGAAACATATAGGAAAAGGATTGGGGAGAGAGAGGGGAGCGAGTAAAAAGGAAATTGAGATTCGATGATTTTCATTTCGCTTATTCATAAAAGAGCAAGTAGTATTATCTCTAAGTATATATTTTGCACATCACAATTACACCACATGAACACATATATTTTTAGTGTTTTTGTGCATGGCATGTAGGCAGGCATGAACCGTTCTTTTTTGTGGATCACAGATTTGACCTGATCCACTTTCGTACTTGTTGTCAACCATATATACATAGCGGTAGTGTCGTCATCTTTATCAAACACTTGATTTAACTCGACTCAAATTGTTCTCATCAAGTTTTTACTACACAGTATGTGTCCTATCTCTTGAAGAAATGCAAATATGCAGTCTCAACTCAATTAGCAGAAAAGGCGTCAAATGGGTTTAAGTTAGTTACATTCATTTGAAAGGATTTAGCGAAATTGCACGTTGAGCAAACGTAGCATTTATATTTTTTCTTATATGCTTTGTGCCATACTATACCAACATGTGTTTTAAATGTTCCAGTTTTTATTTCGTTGTTTGGGTGTCAAGCACACATTGACAAAAAAAAGGAAAATCCAGCAGTATCCTTTACACTTATCTGCATACCCCACATCTTGTTCATTTACGATAACAAAAAAAGCCCAGCGTTTGATTGCTGACTTGTTTGCTTTCGGATATTGCCAAATCCAAGAATTCAAGGCCTTTTTCATGAATGTGATTTTGTTTAGTATTTCACGTGTATAAAAGTCAAAGGGATAGAGGAATACGTGATGTTTTATGCCCGCTTGTGCATAAGTAACGAACACGAGCTACCAGAATTGGAGTAGATTGTTCGATGGCAGAATGAACTAATTGATGAAATCAGTGTATATGTAAATGTCATTACTAACTTTTCAACTCTAGTTGACTCTCAAGCAAGTGAAGCAAGACGAAGACGCTATGTCAGTCATTATCAAATCAACGTCATCTCCCATACCATGGCATAATATATACCTCATATAGAACACCAACTAGTAGACAGAGAGAAGCAAAAAGTACCGTGTTCGCCTTGTACCAAAAAAAGTAACTTTATGCGATTTACTAATCAGGCAAATCAAGTCAGGAGATTTAAACAAATCCATATAAATACATGCAATAGTGTTACAGCTAGTGGCAAACAGGAGAGAAACACTCAAAAAAAGAAGTTTTGTTTTTAACTTTTATTTGTGGTAATGCTTCAATTTACCAATCTTCTAGTACAGACAGTATAAATATTAATCCATACATAAGTAATGTAGGCAAAGTGAGAAGTTCTTTTTTTGACAAGTACAACCTAGTAATAACTTGAATTCTAGTTTTAAATGTTGATATGAGTGAGAGGATGGTTTGTACACAGTACACAAGCAAGGGGAATGGAAATGTACCAAAAAGTTTTGTCTTCTCTTAAGTGCATAATTAGGAATTTTGTCTCGTGTCACCTTTATTTTTATATGAACGATATATTCATCTATAAACTACCTAACAAGAAGCCTGTTTAGTTTAAAGATGGTAAAACAGGGTTGCAGTGAATGTCAATTAGTATCGTTTTGAGAGATACAACTTGTGATATGGGTGGTTGGG
>JAQFZG010002084.1:0-18035 GCA_034695465.1 Entomobrya nicoleti
CATGGCCCCATACATGGCCCCAAATGAACTCCTGATGGTACATTGATACTTTTTTATAGCATTACAATGCTCTGGTTATGTATTCCAATGTAATTTGCTCGAAATCCGAAACATGAAAACCTTGAACATGACAAAAAACATAGCATGCGTGCAATATGTGAAAGAAAAGAAGGCATGTGGTCGAATAAGCGTTAAAAAAAGTTTTCACAAGAAAGGAAAAAGACACAGTCTGTGTGTTACACACACTCGCAGCAAAACATTCAACGATAAACAAGGATCAGCAAAAAAGCATCTGTCAACTGGTTTGACATCTCGGACGCAAACAAAATTTTGCACTTTTTTAAACCACGAAAATATATCTATATGAAGAGCTTATCACAACCAAGGTTTGTGCGAATGTGAATATAGATATTTTACGCTATGAAAAAAAAACTGTTTTCAGAGGATATTTCTTCCTCATCGCATTTCCTTGCTGTCTCCTTTTTAAAACCAAAACTAATCTTTCCATTGGTGAAGGGAAAATGTAAAGTAATACATACACATCATGGCGATAATGAAACTGGTGAAACCACAAGCAAAATTGTAGATCCGAACCCAACTCAACAACATAACAAAAGCATTACATTTAGATGAGGTTTGTAATTTGTTACGATCCCCTTCACCGCTACTTTCTTGTCGTGGTGGCGGTGGTAGGCAGCTTATTTTTGCTACTTTCTTTTCCATGCGAGTGAAAGGAAAGGATTTCTCTCTGTACGGCATACCACAATCATAAGGATCAAACCCTACACATATTTCAAAATTATAACAACTTTTTGTTTAAGACGCACATGGATGCTACAGTTCAATAAACTGCGCATATTTACTACATTTTGCAACATCATATACTATGAATACTATCCATAATATTTTTGTAGAGATCATCCACCGTCGCCGCCACACACATATCATCCCCAGCACCAGGAATAGTACCACAACTGCCATTTTGTATTTATTATAAAAATTTATGCTCTAACTTTTTCTCTGAACCGAAACTCATCCTCTGTTAGGTTGCTGTTTGTACGGTTTTATACTTATCATCAACTCACTCGGATACACATCAACAGAACATTGTTTGCTCACGCTCGTACACATCCCCATAAAACATTTCCCGTGCTCCCATTCTGAGAAAATTAAAGAAGTGAAATTTTCACCAGACTGGTTTGTATTTTAGTTAATACTGTAATGCTGTACCTGCTGGTACAGTGTTTGTTTATGTTTCAAAAATCATATAACAAGAAACAAGTTATACCAAATACTAAATTAATACAGTTTCCTGTTTGTTCGGAAACTGGAGTACTTTTAAGCACTGCAGCTTTGTACGATGTACCGCTGTCAGGTAGAGAATTCATCTTTTCTCTAAAAGATTCCTTTTTTACTCTTCTACAAACACTAGGTTCATTCATGATGCTCTAACAAATAATAAGAATAATTTATAACCAACACAATATGTATGTCTACTGAAGCCTTCTAACTTTACATTGAGATTTCATCTACTGTTTTTGGTAAACATGAAATTGTGAAGTCACGAAATCTTTTCTAAAAACAGAGCGGTACTACTGGTAGATGATGATGTAAGAACTTTTGTACACAAGTAAACAAGGAAAAGCTATTATTATAATGACACGGCAACACAATGCAGGTGCGGTATACATAATGTTCGTTGATATTTATTTAGGTCATTCATCATCCCACCTCACTTATCTTCTCAGTAGTACATCCACTTGACTAGGTGTCACATCTTATACAATGTTTTCACTTTAAACCTTCCCTCCGTCGTTGTTGAACATTGACTTGTTGTGTTGTTGCTTATTATTCTACCTCATCATCTTCCCTCACTGAATTACAAAGTATTTTTAACCGTGTAAAGCAGGAATAAAATGCAACAACCACAGGATTAAAGGCAGTCTTGTCCTCTCTGTATGAACATAATGGTGGTGTAGTGAAAGCCACAAAGAGAATCATTCAAAGGAGAGAGTAGCAAGCTCCTAACAACCTCATTCGTATTATTCTTGTGTCATCGTCAACATCAACTTGATCATTATCAAATTAAGCAAAGAATCAAAGGTAGCTGAGAATCAAAGGGAAATACCAACTTTGAATTGCTCAAGCACCATGAATGACTTTCAAGAGACTGCGGGTGGCAACGAAGCAAATAATGACTGCGTATACAAAGTAATACGGTAAGTAAGTTGGTGTGATGTCATATGAACCAGGCAATAGGCTACCCCTTCCTCTCTGTGTATATGCATGTATGTAAACTGTAAACACTTTGATGGAGAAAATACGCCGTAGACAGAGATGGTTTCATGCCTGTTGAAAAGCAAGTACAAAACAACCCAGTGCAGTATCGTATATCCAATACTTTTAAAATGTCAACACAGAGGTTCAAACTACAAAATCCCAAACCATCAATTTGATAAGAGGCAAATGTAAAGTTTTTGTCCTCAGTTTAAATATATCAATAAACGCGAAACATTTCAACATGTTTAAAATATTTCTGAAGATGTGATTCCCATTTTGCAGTTTATATAATAGAACATATATCGATTACAATGCAACATATCCATGAATTTTTAGCATAAACAATTAAATCTATTTCAAATGAAACTACATGTTACGTTACGCATTATTATCTGTAGTTTTTCATCACATCAATAATATCAGTGTGTGTAGAAAAGCTGTTCTAATATGGCTTTAAAATGAAACAATCGATGAAGGCCTCTCTAATCCTGTCGAATACTGTATGTACTCTACTGTAATCTGAATCCGCAATGCAGTGAGTCAGTAGATACAATGAAAGAAAAGGGAACCAGAGATCTAGCAACAACGGCACTAGGTTTGATGGTTTGAAGATATACAATTACATTTTATGTTTTATATATACCAAATAAATTGAGAAAAGAGAAACAAATGCAAATTGGTGAAAAATAATCCATCTGATTGTGAATTAAGTATCTTATATAAGCTGATGATAAGTAATATGTTCGTCGTTATGCGCGCGTTTTATATGTATAATAAGTTCTTTATGACACCTTTTAAAACCCTAGACACGACGAGAATTTTCTCTTGATGTTCAACAACTTTTGTAGCTACTTTCCAACACTGTAGTTTCGCTGAGTGAGAGTGAGTTCATTTTCAACACGATTATAATCATGATTACATCACTACTGGGGAAACTATATTGTGTAGATTCGATGAAAGTTTGACGGGAGCACGCATTCGGGCAGGTTTCAGTGTGCCCCTTCATTTCCTTTCCACTTTTCCCTTGCCTCCACTACTCCACTACAAATAGTATGCCTCACGGAACAAGTAAAGTATGTGAACGTGCTTAATAGTCAATGATAGATAAATGAATGCTCTATCATGACAGCTTAAAATCTCGAAGAAACTATTCAGCTCTGTCTAAGCAACACCGAAAATCTATCTACGATGCAATATGCGTATAGCCCATATTATTCCTTGTAGCCACACACACAATTGAATAGGAACACAAACATATTATGGATGTGTATATCTATGTTATGTGAATACTCATGAGAATAAATGGTATATCGAAAACAACTAGATTTTCCAGTGAGATGTTTAGAAGACTGACAGTAAGATAAGATAGGTAAGTTAAATCCTAATGGGATGTGATGTAAAGAAGAAGATCCTATTTTCTCTTGTTTTCCCATTTCATGTTACCTTTCCTCCGGTTCTCTGGCAAAAAAGGCGAATGCTGTTATGTTATATGCGGAATTGGAATGGATACATAATGCTACTTTATGTAAGTGGAATATCTGTCTGTTTGGGAGATACGCGTTTTACTACATAGATAAACAGAAGAATCACCAAAAGTTAGTTCAATTCTTTCGACCTTTCTTCTCTCCTCTTCTCAGAATATAATGATTCTAAATGGGCGTATAATCAATTCGCATAGAGAGATATTATGCATGTATCCTTTCTCTCGTGCTAAACGATAAGTGGTGATGGCGCGGTGATGGCAGTGGTCTAGTAATAGAAAATAAATTGTGGTATACACCCCAACCACCCAAAGTCCCTGATTTTCCCCAAGTCGGTGGCGGATGTACTATTTTTCCTTTTCGTGATGCTGGGGAACACGTGGGATACGATTTGGTTTGCTGAAAAGCTTGATTGATTCCCACGATCCAAACCCTTTAATTTTGTGGTGAGCATTCTGTGGGGAAATTGTTTTTTACTTGTTTCCTCTTTCCCTCTCTCACTCCTTTTCTGTCTACACTTTGTCGACGATACAATGCTACAAAATACAGCGAAAACTGAAAGCTGCTCTTTTAAAGCCCTATTTTGAAGTTTCATTTTCTTCGTTACTTTGCCAGTGCCAGTGCCACTAGTCTTACCATTTATACATAAAAAGTTATGCTTCTATACTCTATATATAATATTAACTTACCTCAGAGTACAACTGTATATAATTCTTTTTTTTTTTAGCAGAATGTATGTCTCTCTTTTGTCTACTTTCAAAAAAGCTTCTTTCTCTTTAGACTAAACTCATTCAAGCAACAACATATTTCAATCCCAAATCGATTCTTGGCGTTATTTGGTATGTGTTTCATAAAAAAAATCTATTCACTTTAAATGGATAACTGGAGCACCTTAAGCCGTATATGGTTTCAAACTAACTGGTAGCCCACGCGTAGGCAAACATTTTTGTGAAAGTAAAAATGACAGAGAAATGAAACGACTAAACTAATATGCAAGGTTTTATGTTTCATATCTACTAAGAGAAAGTCGTGTCAAACGTGGGGATGGTAGTGATATGCTGTCATTGTTAGAAAGTAAATCTGTTTTGTACCTGCTGCTTTCTGTGTAGTATACACATATGAACAATAAGGAGTGTAAAAATAGTAGAGCATACTTCTTCCACTGTTTGTTTGCTTATTGAGTTGCTGCCTATCAAAATTTCGGTATAACAACTCGACAAAATAGAAATAGACAAGCATTTATGATTCCCTTGGCTCAATTTCGGAAAAACGTGAGGCATAACAACGTGAATCAAAAAATACATTCAGATCCTGAATCAGGTCAACTAGCAGCAAGAGTGAACAAATACAACAGTAAAATTGAGCGTATTAATATGGAAAGTCAAGCAAAATGGGAGACATGAAATGAACAGAGGAACTGACAGCATGATATAAACTTTGTCATGTCTTACAACAGTATATACATATATATAGCTAATAGATAGGGTGAATAAAAATTGGAACCGACATGCTATACCACCCCAAACCAGCTACGCGACTGCGACAACTTGGTTTATTTATTTACGTTCTAGTACAATTGGACAGCTAAAATTCCTTACAAAATGTCATAATACTTCAATCAATCGCATACTAAACTACACGCATCTTTGCCTTATGTAGCATTTTGTGTCCCTTTCTGTACAACAAAATGGTTTGATTTTTTGCTCCGACCGGATTTTTTAATATTAGATCTGCCAGAATATAGATGTTCATAGATATAGTATTTCCTTGCTTTCACCTCTCAATAAAACACAAGTGCTACCATTTATTGCGGACTGAACTTGGTTGGACGAAAGTGGAAGACACAAATCTATGAAGAAATGAGAAAGGAAGGAAGCACTTTACTTCCACTTCCATGCTTCCCGAGCAGATATGCTGCTAGTACAAATAACAACAGTTTTACGGACATGCTTGTATATGTGCATACATACTGATATTGACCACTTATGTATGTACGTAGGTACTATATAGGCATGCAATGAAATTGATTGCGATCATGTGTACATTCTGGTTTAGGATCAAGCCTACATGGTGCTGTCATTTGCTATTTTTAATGTTAAGGGAAAGAGTGTTCCCACAGCTTTAAATGGAGCCGAGCTAGATATATATGCATAAAAGGAAACAAATGTACTAGTAAGTAAACCAGAAGAAGTACAAATACGTTTGCACATATACATAGATATGTACATATGTTTGTTGTGTTGATTTATTACTTTTTGCTATAATTTAAGTTATATCCTGCCCTGCCTCTTCATTTTTTCACGCTTCTACTCTCCGTGTTATTGGACCTGGAAACTGTTTGAAATTCGAGTAGTTTTTGGAAGCATTAAGTTGGCACTAACCAGCAGCATCCTTCTGAAATTTCCGTTACGCCGGTCTTAAATTCAGTTTACATCTAGAAATTTAATGGGGCAAAGTAGAATCTATATATAATACATATGCAAGTTTACGTAAATTTTTCACCCTTTCAGCAATATATTAGATGGGTAGAATTTAATTCAAGGATTGGTTGTCCCTACGGGTAGAGTTTGCTCTTGTTACGTAATTTGCCATCATTTGGAGCGTTTTGATAGTAGTAAACATGGTATTGAGTATAGAAGTTCAGCAACGTGGCTTCCTCCATTAAGATTAGATCAAATCAGAGGTCTCAGAAATTAGTTTTGTTGGGGGAAGTAACAAATTGCTAAGCTTCCTTTATGACAGCTATAAAATCTAATATTTACTTTTAGATTTATACTCATCTTGAGATGAAATCAGGCGATATATTTATTTATGATAATTTAAAATGCTTTATGTAAACATTTCGTGGTTTCAGTGGAATTTCCAATGTATTGCCAATTCCTTTCATAGCTACTGTTTGACATTTTGAACTAAACAATACTGTTGAAAAGTGGAGCAAGCGGTCTTATTGTGTTAGCAGCAATTTTTTGTATACTTGGATCCTTTTTATCGTTGCGGAAAGCGAATAATGGATTTGCTACATACGTCCATAAGAAAACTTTCTTGTAATATCACATTTCCTTTCTCTTTTGCTACAAATCTTATTTCAGAGTTTAAGATGCGACATGTGGAATAAATTAATGAATGGCAAAAGTGTCTGAAAACTGATTAGTTATTAATGACATTTGTACAACTCTCAGTTTTTGTTCCGATGAGAAGGAAAAGCATGTGGAAAAAGAAACCGAAATAAGTTGGCTTGGGTATGAAAAGATTTCTAGCCAAGCAAGTGTTTCTCTTGTTGAAGTAGAGCTTTGTAGAAAAGTTAAGACAACAGAAATAACACCGTAGTAAACTAGTAAGCCTTTCTTGAATGAAAGTTCTAAGATGTTAGTGATCGTTTACGAATGTGCAGAGCAGGATTACTACTTGTGTACATTATATATGTACTGTACAGGGGTGTAAAATCCGCTTACATGATTTCGTTTGTTTAATGCAATCAAGAAAATATCCATATTATAAGCATTGATAGCATTTAGTATTTCCTTTCACAGTTTTGCTCTCTGTAGTTCAAGAAGGTATAATTACTGATTGCATTCAACTACATATTGTAAAACAGGTAGAAGTAAAATGTCTCGAAGAAAATTAATCTTGAAGAATTGGTACAACAGTTGGACCACTACGAATAAAAACTGCTCCCAGAGTTTATTATAACAGGGATATTTTTACTGATAGCACACTATATATTCTAACAATATATTTTGCGAGATTGTATTCATTTGTAAACTTGTTAGGGTACAAGTGTAAGCAGGAATTTGTTTACAGACTAAAGTTTACCATACTCTACTAGTTTACTAACAACGAGATTTTCTCTTTAATTCGTATTTCAAATATTGAGACAAATTATGTTAGTGTGTTGAACGCTGTAAACAGAGCAAAACCTACTTTGCATCAAGGGTCAATATCGAAACAGAACATATGCACGGTACACGATGATGCTGTGTTAAGCTTCTGGTATTAAAAAGTTGTTCGTATAGGATGATAACCTGATTAATTATACATTTGCCTAGATTATCACAGGAACACGAGTTTGCCTGTATCGTGTATACAGTATACACAGTGCATCTAGTTTTTGATTAAAACTAACTCTCAAGGATTTGCCTTGACTCTCGACTTGATAGTCTTTGGACCTTGTTGGTTCACTAGAAATATAACCTTTTTCCATTGCCACCACTCACCACTTCCAGAGCGGCAACGTCACACAAAAATACCATTTATGAAAAGCATTTCCTACATACATACTTATGTGTGTGTACCGTGTGCTGCTTGTGCAAGAGAACAACGAAGAATAAGTGGGCAAATTTTTATTCATAATGTAATGGGATGTTATACTGGGTTTTGGTATTGGATACTTGAAATCCTCTCGAGTCAGCGTTTACAACATGAAAATACTTTCTCTCTACGAGCAACCGACGCGACGATTCTCTTTAAACAAGCGTGCATGTTTTCGAACAAATAGAATAATTTGAGATGTAGACGAAACGTATTAGAAAAGATTGAAATTGTGGCGAGGATGAATCAAGTGAATTAAAAGACCAGCTAGCCCATGATTAAATGCATGACGAATTGAAAATGCTGATATGACTGACTGATTTTGTTCCGTTATGAATCTAATAATTAATTTAGTAAGATTAAATGGTATAAATGTAATATATATGCATAGCTTATGTACCAGGGAGGACTTCTTCTGGGGGTATTTTGAGATATCGCTTCCTTCCAACTTCTCAAACATAAAATAAGTAAATACTATTCCAGATTTTCCAGCTGCTTTGACCTAAACTAATATTCGGAACTAATAATGCAAGCAAGCTTGTTCCGTCATGTTTCCAACAGGAAAAGAGTTAAAGTTGAAATGGCTTTAACATATGTGAAATATTTAATTAATTTCAATGTGGAACCATAACTTCATCTACATGTATGGAAAGTCAAGACTCAAAACCACGTTTTCCCTAAATATTCTGTCAAACACCTTTACCCATTCAGGATTTCTGGCTTTTCTCTCCCTTCTTCATTCAGTCGGTTTCCTTCCGTTTCATTTTCCAGGTATGACTATCACCACAAATCCTTGACATTGCTCTGTATTCGCTACGTTAAACCAAAATGGAAAATGTCGTTATCTCAAATAATGCTACTACTTTGCTACTCATTCTCTTGAGGCTAAACTTTTAAGCCTACCTATCTAACTTTCAGCCTGGTGCTTTTTTCACTGTGACATATAGCGATTTTCATGTTCAATATGTTCCTAATATATTCAATAACTGTAAAAATATCGGTGCATGTCACTCCATCTTGTTAGTTTTACCATCGATTTTTTTTCTTTATTTTTTATAGGACGGCTGGCTGATTGTTGTGTATGCATTTGGGAATACCACAGCATCGTCATATGTAGTAACCAAAAGAATATTGGAATTGGAAAGGTGAAAATGAGGAAGAAAATTGAACTACCTGGAGATTTTCCTCATGGGCTCAACCTTCCTTTTCTACTTGAAAAGTATCATGGAAAAAATCGACAGTGACAGCATAAAAGGTAAGCGTTTGTCTGGTTCTGGTACTGATGAGGTGTAGTTTTCGGCATACCATACATGGGCCAAACCCAAGAAATCTGGAACTGTCAGAAGCGATAGCATAAAATTGCATAATTTCCTGGCAGTTTTTTACACCACCACCACACCACTACTACCATGGAAAGTAAGCATTATAGTTATGGCATGCTCTTCAAAATCCTGTAACCATTATTCCTTCTACATGTTTGCTTTTCGTATTACAAGTGAACAGACACGTGTATGAAGTCCATATAATTTTTTCTTTCAGTTACACAGAAATAATATGATAGCATGCCTTGGTAGTAAATGGTTAAGGAGAAAACCATGGAAGGAATCACGCGAGAGTGGTTTCTTTTGGCAAAAAGGCATGGTACATATATGCATATAAATCAGGTTATTATTGGGAAAAGTGTTAAAGGAAGTGTAAAGTTTCTGTATGGTTACACATTCTAAAAGCCATAGCGGACTTTCTATGCATATGTGCCTCTGTGCCTCTCGGTGATATCGTAGAGGTATAGATGCATATATATAATACACACAGAGACACATCATGGTGAAAAAATACATGTTTTCCTTTGCATACATACATGCATATGTGCTTGTTATAGGGACTCGAGACATGTCTATCGTTAAAGATGAAAGCTTCATTTCGCCCTTTTATTTCTCTAATTCCACACATAATACGCTTAATTACTTGAGTTGATTGCTATAATATTGTATGGGTATACTCAAGGGAGAATCGTTGATTTCGGCTAGACCAACTAACCAAAGATAAAGGGGGAAAGCACTACTAACTTGTCATGTCAGCTGTATTATATATAGGGCTGTGAACTACAGTTTACAAGTAGTGTGTACTTTTTCTCTGGAGAGAGTCGCATTAAATCGTGATGGCGAATATTAACTAAAGTGAGGAAAGGAGGGTTTGAAAAGTTTTGAGAAAAGTGCACTTAATATGTACGTACGGTTTCAAAGCGTGCTAGAGATGCGATTCTAATTTGATTGAAATGATGGAATCATTATAATTATCATCATATCATAAAAAAAACTTTTTAATGTTTATTTGATTAAACGTATGATCGTTTTATTGGCATGTCATTTCCTCATCCTAGTTTCAATTGGAGTTTTTTCCTGTTTAAATTTTTGCACGCTGATGTGATAACCTCTCATCATCTAATTTGCTTTCTCGAAATTGTATAAAACTAAAACTATTAAAGAGATTTTATGTAAAAAAAATAGTTTGTTTAAGTGAATGTTTGTCTTGAGTCCCAAAAATATAGTTTTCGCTCCCATCTGATAACGAATTATGCTTGACATTTCCAAGTTTAAACATCACTAACACAGTATTATGCTCCAGTGTGGAAGAGTTCATCATTAGATAAACGAAGGAAACGCTGAAGTTCTTTTTTTTAGCTATTTGTGCAAGCCAACCTTGCAGAAAAAAGTGTAACGAAAAACCAACTACAATTTTTCTCTTTTAATTTTTTTTCTGAATGAATGACGTGACATGCCAAAGCGGAGGAAGTGCGGGATAAAAAAAAGTTTTTTTTCTACTGAATATCTTGCCAGAAAACTTTTCTAACAAAGAGCGTGTAAACGGAAACCTTTTAGTGGGCTATATGAAACCCATTTGTATATTTACATAGTTGTTTGATGATGGTCATATTTTTCGCGTTCATTTACTCCTTTCTGGTTGGTTTATGTTTAAAAATCATGGCCACACCGTTTAAAGAAACAGTGGTGGTGGTGAACGAAAATAAAGCAGTTTCATTACACACTAGTCGTATTCATGGAATAAATATATATCTTTCTGAGTTACACAATGAACTATCTTTTAAATTTATAGAGATAAAACCTGATAGTGTTTAGTTTTAGTTGGTTTCGTTATTATGCAGTCTAGTCAGTACGATAGTACTCTGATAAAATAAAATGTGCCGCAGCAGCTGTATGTAAAAGAAAGGAGGGAGGATAAAAAGGAAGAAAAGATATTATCTACACAACAGACATGAACAAATATATATTTCACTTATCTCCTATTGAGATATACTTTTTATGAAAGTATGCGCTTTTATGACAAATTTTCTGTTTATAGAACATTTATTTCTTGAGCCAAAGTACAAACGCCAGTATTGAAGAAGATTCACAAGATGAATAATAATAATAACATGATCCACCAGTTACGAAAATGACTTTGCAGTGCAATTCATGTAAAAACTAGTATGCTAATACGTGCCAAAAGAAGATAAACGTTATGGGGTAATAGAAGATGCAACTTTAGTGCTTACATTGATCATAAATGTCGATGTAAGCATGATGTGATCTCTTGGGTAAGTAGAAAATCCACTACACACAGCTTTTGATCTAGTGAATTATTTGTGGACAATGTATGTATGTAATTATGTAGTACTATTAGTACTTTATTAGTACGAAGGAACTTTAAACGTTGAGTACTCACTCTCTGCTTTGGATAGCGTTTTTATGTGTAAATATAAAATAAACTTACCGTATCATATTTTCATATAAATATTTTATGCATCATATAGCTCATTCGTTATGCCATCATCTATCCTCCGTAAAAATGACGCGAAAATGTTGAAGTTTCAACTTGTCTGATATTGGGCAACTGGCAACTTACCAAAAATTTTGTGAAACTGTGCAGTCTTGGTTGGTGTGCTCATTGCCAAGGAGTAAAACAGGAGGGAGTGACACACACGCGGCTGACAACCACACGGCAAAAATCACAGCCAGCATCCGTCGAGGTGAGGAGACGGAAGAATACTCCAATGGTCTTGTTATCGCCTGGTACCGATCCACTGAGATGGCACACAAATTCAGAATGGAGGCAGTGCAAGACAAAACGTCCGCTGTGACGAGAGAAAAAGAAAAACAAATAATGATTATTTTTTATGGCGATGTCTTCACAGCAGGCACCTTCCACATATCATATTATTATTAACATCCGATACTGATTGAAGTTCTACATGCATTAGGGTTATGTACATTGAACTATCATGCTAGCTCTTTGGTTATGTAACCTGAAAATAGACAAAATGCTCAATAAAGTATGTTGATGGGCATACATCGCAAACGGTCCTTTTTAGTCTAGTACTTTTTGTGTTGATATGATCCGTTGTATAGGAAAAAAATGTTTCTTAAACTATTCTATAAATAGCTGAACTCACTCCAATGTTCATCAATATTTAATGTAATTGTAATTTCTGACCTTCTTGACCCAATAAGCTTATTTAAAAAAATAGAATATGCTATTTTCATCAGGACATTTGTAATCAAAACTATTCTTCCCTGAATATTTTAGAGTCATCATTTTCTCAGAATTATGTTTCCCTTTTTCCTTAAAAATGTTTTATTAAAGTCTACAATCGGTTATTAATAAATATGTTGCTTCAGGCTGATTTCATGGAGAATTTTGCTCTAGCCAACTAGTACGTATAACCAGCATTCATTTTAACGGTATTCGATGAGCGCATAAATTGAAAACGGAAGTATAAAACAGACTCATTCTCCGAACAAGTAATAATGTAGTTATGCAATAAAGTTAGTTCGATCAGGGAAATAATCCAATAATGTACTTTGTATAGTGAATTAGTTCCTTTCTTCAGTATTCGTTCCAGTCATGTTAATCTTTAGTATTTGTGCCACTTTGGAAAGGCAATTTTTGCAAAAGCAATATGGTTTAGAACTAAAAATGAGCTAAAAAAATGATAATTTGCATCTATTTAATCTTTAACTGTGAGAGCATGGATCACATTATTCGAAAATTACAGGAACCCAATGTAATCTAAAGCACTTGCCTACAAAGTATAATCTTTAATCGGTGGAAACATTTTGAGTTTTTACGTAAAAGCCTGCATTCTAAGCTTATCAAGCATTTTCAGTACATAACACTAAAAAACGACTTCATATTAGCGACGTAGACTAGTGATTTGTAACATAAAAATGCGAAATTTGCTGTGGAAAAGCCTTTCAACACAGAAAACCACACAGGGGATCAATTATCTTTATTGGAAAGGCATCCCATGATATTGATTGTCTGACAAAACCACTGACTGAGAAAGAAAGAAAAAAACTTTTCCTGTGGGTTCATCTGGTATGCCTTTACTTAGCTTTTTTCATTCATAGGCTTACTTTCTAAACTTATCACCATCACCAACCCCAACCCTTGCGGTAAAGCTCTATGTCTGCTGTACCAGGAAGTTAACTATTGTGTGTGTTTGTAGAAGTAAGACAAAAAATGTACGGAATTTTGTGTCCACGAATGTGGAATTCAAAAGTGGCAGACATGGACAAAGTAGAAAACTTTTACTAGTTCGCTCACAATTAGTTGGTGATTGCATTGTGTGGATACAGAGAACAACGTTTTCTTCTTCATTTTTTCGTGGGATTTTTCTTGTTATCATTATCAATTATGTACCATTTCTTCCATTATAATAAAATTATACTGCAATGACGTGAAATTAGGCGACTTGCACATCGTCCCTATACTGTCACAAGTCACAACAACGCATCCAGGGAAAAAAAAACCTGCACAGAACAGTGCTAGTGCCATGTGTGCTAAATCAAGTGAATGTAATTGAAGTAAACAAAGTTAGCTTTGTTCTTGGGTTATTGGGTGTGCACTAAACGTACTGTTCAATACATACAAAACAGAGAGGCAGCGACAGTGAAGAAGGCTCACGAAATTCCAATTTACCAAAAACACAATAAGTTTTTTTTTTCTTAAAAAGTCCCGAAAAAGGTCCTATACAGCTCCAAAGCTTTTATGTATTTTTGTGTACATGCATGTGTAAGTCAAGTTACAAAAGGCCATGGAATTGGAATAGTTGGCGCTACGCTGATATCGTTTATAGCGCTTCCAAGATCAGAGGGAGAAAGTTGTTTTTCTTACAAGTAGTACCACAATATAGTCGGTTCTAATTTCCATTAACTTAATATTACGTGGCTATATAGAAGAATTACAAGTCAGGAAAGTTGTGTATGCCCACTCTGCTCACTGTTACTACATGTTTTTTATGGGTTTTGGTGTTGAACTCTCATGCGAGTTTCTTCAACCGCATCTTTGTCTCTCATATCGGCAGCAATCAACATCATTGATTTGACGTAAGAAAATAATGCAGAGGAAAAGAAATAGATTTAGGCTTTATAAAAGTAGCAAAGGGAAATCTTAAATTCGGCAGCACATTAAAGAAAGGAGGATCGCTATTCAGTTCTCTTGATTTAATGAAATACGACACAATTTCGAATGGATATTTTATTAGCAGTTCCACCAGCGGCAGTAGTGGAAGGTCTGGATGGTAAACTAGAGCCAGAAGAGAAGAGGCATAATAATAAAGTTTTAAGCACTTCCCTGTACACACAGTGTATAAACAAGTTTCATTATAAGGAAATTCGTTGCAGGTGACAGGGGAAACTTTTTTTATTACTATGAACTCATGGACATGGCACGGCAGAGAAATAAAAAATACACCACAACGCGAAGAAATATGAGAGGAATAAAAACCTGGAGGCGACTCTTTCTACTGCATACTTTTGATGTATTAATGATAATTTATGATAAAAATCGCAAAAAAAGTTTATGCGGACAATTTTTCTACTCTAGTAGAGTTGGGAAGATATCAAACGGGACAAGAATTTTCTCGAATACAACTTTATTACGATTCCATTCTTTCACACCTTTCCAAGAAGCAATTAAAAAGTTCTAAAGGAACTCTACGATTTTTATTATTATTGGGAGCAAAGTTTGTGTAGCGAAAATATAGTTACGTTACGACAGCACACAAAGAAGTATACATATAAAAAAATTATCTTTGGGCAGAATTTGGTTAAATAGTTGATCGTTGTAAATATCGGCAAACCAACAACTATTTTTTGTTTTTGTTTTAAAGGTTAAATTTTAGGAGACATTTTTTTTGCAGATAACTTCGTATTTGTTAGAATCTATTGCGGGGAAAAACCAGCTTTCTTTTTATTTCCATCTCAGCAAAAAGTAAGATTTTCAAGCAAAGCCGTACATTTTTTGCACGTTGTCGAGGGACCAACATTTAACTATTTGCCCTTGGGTACTTTACCTTGGCGTAAACAGATAAAAACAATATGTTAGGGCCACACCTACCTATTGTATGTGTGGGTAATACAGTTACAACAGAACAGGAGCCAACGATTTCCCTGAATACCACAAGCAAACAAGCTGTATCGACGGGAAGAAATCCTTTTTTGGAGGAAAGATGAACCGAGTTCGTATGTTAGCAGGCTGGACAACGATTATGTTTCCCCGATTGCGTGTCTATACTCTGGAAACTGTAAAGCCCTCTCTTTGTAATGTATCGGGAAATATCGATAGTGGACCTAGTTTATCACGGGTAAAAATATACATCACTGATCATATCTCCACATCGAACTTCTAGAATTTGAACATAGTTACATAAATGCAGATTACATTTTGTATTGAAATATTTTGTGTTTTCCAATCTCTCCAATAAAGACCAACTTCCCATGCGTTCAAACATGTTGTTCGTCCAACTCTAGCAGTAGAGGTTCAAACTGGGGGAAGAAAGTACGGAGGTATTGGTCGACAGTTGTTACAGCAGGACTCGTAGGTATTGGAGCAGCTACCTTTCTTTGTGACGCTTCTAAAGGAACCCGTACTTTGTTTACAATAGTATATTGTGCTCCCGATGAAAAATGTGGATGTAAAAAGAAAAAATGTGAATGCAAGGAGAAAAAATGTGAAGAGAGTGAATGCCTTCGAAAAACTGAATGTGAAGAAGAGTTGATACGAAAGGCTAATTCAGAGTTGGATCATGCACTGCTAGAGACCAAGGGGAAAGCCGTTGAATTTACCGAGGCTGCACTTAAAGCCTATTGTGACGCTATTCAAATGATCAAGCTATTTATAGACAAGGTGTATTGTGCCGCTGAAGAAGAAAATTTGGATTCGCCTCGTTTTGTAGAAGTCTGGTGTGACGTTCACAAAACCCTCACGAAACGATGTGATCTGTCAAAGAAAGCGATGGAAAAGGGGCAATGTGCGTGGGAGTTATTAAACCGACTCCGAGATATTATTGAGTGTGGTAAGTGTTGCAAGTACACTTCGTGCAATCCCCTTTTGGTTACAGCTGAGGAAACGTTGATTTGTGCGGAGAAGGAGATATGCGATAAAAAGAAAATGATGGAGGATCTTCTGAAGGAATCCCGAGTAATGGAGCAGTATCGTAATATTATTGAAGAATTCAGGCGGGACTTGAAGGGGGAAGCGGATTCATTGTTACCTAGTCAGGACTGTCGGGTGACGAAGCTCAATAATAATGAACTAAATATGGTTCTCACACATGCCTACAAGAAACTTTTACGAGTTCAAGCGGAGTTGGCTAAGAAAGAAGAAACGACAGACACAGAAGCTGACAAAGAAGATAAACAAGATAATGATAAATGCTGACATTTGGCTTATCTAGCAATGACATAAACTGATGATAGAAAACTAATAAAACAAGATCATAAAGTGAACTGCTGATATTGTCCAAATCGATTTAATTTATCAAGACACAAACTCTCGTTTGGGGGACATAATATTGGATACTTTTATACTGTTTTATTTTGATATGCTTTTGTCCTGTGATAAAAACAACAAACAACAACTAGAGTCGTTAGTTGCTTCGTAGAAAATGAAGATTGACAATTTTCCATTTATTTTTTTGTTGTCACTTTTAATTTTGTATTGTTCACCGGACCGACCTAAAAAATTGTAGCGAAAATAGCATTTACATAACAAAAGGGAAAAAAGTTTGGCACTAATGAAAGGTCTAGTAAAATGCGACGCTAATAAAATGTACAAACAAAAGCGTGCTAAACCTGATTGTTTACACCTGTAAACCCTTTTGTAATCATCATCAAAAGCTCAACATAATTAAACAAAATGAGTTCTGTGTAATGCTGGGGGTGTTCCGGTGTTCGCTTCATATTTCATAAAATCATGAATTAAAAGGGTAGTTTGCCTAGTATGGCAAGTTTGGTCGTAGCATCAACTCTTGGTATTGTTTTATTGCGAACAAAGAAATAAAGTTACCAAAATAATTAGACGAAGTTATTCTTGAATTTCAGTTATCATTAAAGAGGTCTACAAAGTTGAAAGGAGAACTTAGTGACAAAAACAAACTTTTTAATTATTTGTTATTTTTAATCAAGAGAGGGAGAATTCTCATTTCATATAAGTACTAAATTAACACACGTGTCACACTTTAAGCGTTATATGCTGGTAAACAGCCACAGACAGAATGTGGAATGTGTTTTACACACAAATATACATAAGAGACGCATATGCACCATGCATTGAGTTATATTTTTCACAATATGATTTATATAGACATAGACTTATGGTTATGAAATACAATATTCTGGACATGCATGTAACAAAAGAAACTACACCTGTTACGCATTCATTTCTATTGAAAACTTGATTTCAAACTCAAAATGTTCCTTCCTTCAGCCCCTTCACCGGTGCAGCTGTTCTGGAAAACTGTTCACAAGCATAACTTATTTTATTAACTACCGATTAGCGTAGCTAGGTAGTTAATGAGATTGCAATCCTGTCTGTCTGTCTGTCTGTGTGTCTGTCTGTGTGTCTGTCTGTCAACACGATATCTCGAAAACCGCTTGACCATTCGACACCAAACTTGGCACACAG
>JAQFZG010002085.1:0-18032 GCA_034695465.1 Entomobrya nicoleti
TTGTCGCATTGTCGTGTTCACATATTAAAATGTGAACAAGGAATAATGGGGGCTGTTCATATGGTCGTTATACAACACTTCGTATCTGATAAAAGCTCTGATACAAAAACTTAAAACATTGCTACAAATATAAATATAGCTCAAGGAATGTAACTGACGTTTATGCCACGAACTGACATTAATTCCTTTCGAGCTAGTATGCATGAGCAAAATTTAATTTTAACATTGACTGTCCATAACATTGACATTCATCTTTAACATCATAATATGCTTTAGTGAGTTGCTCTTTTAAAGCATTGAAGTTTCAGGAATTTAATTCGTGATCCTATTCGCGCAGCTTCTTACTCTTTCTTAAAAAAAATTCTAGCAACAAAATAAAATGTGTTCTGTGGGATCACTTAAATACCAGTATTTTACTTTGTCTAGAAAACTAATGCATAACATGCTGCCATATGTATATTGGCTTATATTCTATTCACCATTTTTTTACTTTAGACTGCGGCAAGATATTTCGTGGAGAAAAGCATTATAAATTATTCCTAAATGTCGAACTTGTTAAAAAAATATTCTTTTATGCGTTTCCACTGCTTATAAAAGCTCTTACACGAGGATGTTTAACCAAACAAGCTTTTGTGGGTACTCAGGATGCCATGACATAATATGCATAGTTCATGAAAACTTTGATGGAAGTTGGATTCGCGTAAACAATTATACTGAATTCCATAAATAGATTTTCAATGATGTCAGTAAAAAACAAAAAAACAATATAATTGAAAACAAGTTAAATAAGCTACATAATGAATATTAAACATTTATTGTAAAGCATTCTTACTAAAATGCTTTGGGAAACGTATGCTTCTTCTTTACTTTATGGGTAAATTAAAGTGGATGGAAAGTGTTTAAACTCTTCTAAATTGTGCTTATCTAAAAGGCTGCGTTGGCTGAAACATTGTCGTTCCAAACACGACTGTCATATAATTTTGTGTTTGATTTATTACTCAAACTATTAGCACATACGCGAGTAATAAAAAATCACACAACTAATTTTTTTGTATATTTTATATCGTCGAATAAAAACGTATGCAACTTTGCGAATATTTTTTGCATGAAGAGTGAAAACTACTTACTAATG
This sequence comes from Entomobrya nicoleti, assembly GCA_034695465.1. Taxonomy (NCBI): domain Eukaryota; kingdom Metazoa; phylum Arthropoda; class Collembola; order Entomobryomorpha; family Entomobryidae; genus Entomobrya; species Entomobrya nicoleti. The sequence goes on from JAQFZG010002085.1 coordinate 1,133, forward strand.
ACAAATTTCATTTTGTGTTTCGCAAATGCCAGTAGAAGTCAAAACTGGAACGTATTGGGACCCTGCACGAACTAAAAATAACTGCAGAATCCAGCAAGAAGATAAACTCGGGGTTTGTTTCACCCTGGTAGCCAAGGAATAATGCAAAATCGATTTGATGCCTTCTTTTAATCTAACGTTCATGACATCTAGCATACCAATCTCAAATACATGAGGACGTTTTATCAATAAAAATAACTTTCAATTTTGAATCTATTTCCCAAACCATTGAGAGTTATTTGACTTGTACACCAAATGTGTAACTCAAAGTTAGAATCATGGATGACGTTATTACAATCTTGGCAACTCAAAATTGTCAATTCATTTAGTATTTGACAACGATTGGAAATTTTATTAGACAAGGGAGTATGTACAATATTTCATCGAATATACTTCTGCAAATGGATTACTTTTTCAGATACTAACATCTTAAAAGTGAACGAAAACCAACCTTGATTTTTTTTATTTCGATCTCTTTCGCATTTACAAAATTGAAAACCTTATGATTAAAGTAACATTTGTGAAGTCTAGAGATTGCCATTTCGTCTGGATGGACACAAGACAAAATGAAATGTTATCACTACTCCACCTTATCGACATGTACAATATTTCAAATTAGATAGTCTTCGACCCTTTTTGACAAAACTAAAAAATGAATATGGTAATAAAGTACAAAAATAGTAAAGACAGCGTTTTTGTAAACAAATACAATTTGTAAACACTTACAAAGTATTAATTTAGTGCGAGAATGTTTATCTCAACTATAGTCTCCCATTTCATCCTTAAGCCAGTCTAGTCTCACCTGTCTATTTAGACACGCTACGTAGTTTATAGTAAAAAAAATTACGTGATTGATTTTAAGTAAATTTTGAAGTCGCAATAGCCCAATTATTATTTTTAAATGAAATAAATATTACGAAGGTATTTTAAATGCAATAAATATTAACCAAGTTAATTTTAGAATTGCAATTTAATAGAAGTTGGTCACTGGAAATATCATATAATTATATATGGAATTTTAAATACGTATTTAGTGAAAAAAGCTTAGCCTACTATGCAAACAACTCGAAAAACGTATTGACACAAGTAAAAAGTCGCAAAAATTGAGTACAAAGAGGTGCCACATGTAATTTTACGTTAATGACGCACATGAAACTTTCCAGTAAAACGCTATTTAATTAAAAACTTTTGTCACCTAGAAAATCATGCAAAATAGTATACGGGGAAAATAATAAGTTTTCTTTATTTAATTTATCTTTTGATGATGTCATGTAACCTTTTAGAGAAATTCTTTTATAAACACTTACCATTAAATTATTTGTTGGAGCTTTTTAAATGGCTGTAGTTTAGTACCGTAAAATATGGGAGGAGAAGAAGCCAATAAAATAAACTGGATGAGAGTCAATGAAAATTATTTCTCGTTTTATTTACGAGACAAAGTTCCAAAAACAGTTATAATTTCACTTTTGGCTCAATACGTTTTTTGTTTATGATTGCCTAACATTCAGTTTCATTAGCCCAAATTCTATCACGGTAACCGTAAATCAAGTCAAGTTGGAACGTTAAAATATCACTGCGTCTTTATACATCGTTGTTGTATAGATTGATTTTTTGCTTAGCTATGACATGGGTTTAACATTTTATGGGGAAAATAAAAACGATCATGTGACAACAGGAGCAGATAAGAAGCTCATAACTTGCGTTTGATAAATTGGGACTGACGTAAAGTAAACAGACCTTTGACATTTTTTAATTATGTTGCTAAATTGCAAAATATTAATGACATGATCCTATTACTCTGTTCAAAGATATTGCTAAAATTAACAGAGTGAAAGCATATCAATTTTCAGACTTAACTTAAAGGTCAAAGCAATGCTACATAGGACAATGACTAAAATATAAAAAACATATGTTTTGCCAGAAAATCCGACGTATTTTAGATTTAGAGCGAACTGACGTCTTCGAAAGCATTTTATAGTGTCTGCTTTAAAAGTAATTCGATGATCAGACATGGCCGAAATATTTCCAAACATACTTTAAATTTTTTTTATCTATTTTCCTCATATATAATGTTTGGAATCATCTCACGGCCATTTTTCACGTGCAATTTGTTGATTCGGTGGATTATTTTAAAAGCAATAACACCAAGAAGCTTTTCTTTGCTTCTGTTGAGAGAAAGCAATGACCTTATGAAAAGAGTGATAACAAAATTTGAGATAACCACGTCTGTTTGTATATCAATATAACTGAAAAATGTTTGAAAATTATTTCTGTTAAATAAACGAATTTAGCAAATATTTAGTTTTAATTCGTGAACTGTAATCATGTTTTTTAGTGTTATCAGACATCGGTCACAGAAAGCCGCTTTCCCATTACGTCTTAAGTTAAAATGCCTTGAACGACATATGTACTTCGTTCCAAATACTCAAATTAAGAAACTTTCTTTTGAGCTAAAATCCAATTTTAAAATTATTTTCCGGTAAAGTATGTTTTCATGAATTTAAGTTTGCAAATATTTAGTTTTAATTCGTGAACTGTAATCATGTTTTTTAGTGTTATCAGACATCGGTCACAGAAAGCCGCTTTCCCATTACGTCTTAAGTTAAAATGCCTTGAACGACATATGTACTTCGTTCCAAATACTCAAATTAAGAAACTTTCTTTTGAGCTAAAATCCAATTTTAAAATTATTTTCCAGTAAAGTATGTTTTCATGAATTTAAGTTTGCAAATTTTCGTGTATATGATAAACTACAGAAACATGATATTTCGGTCTGTAAATTCGAAACTAAATATGACTCAGTTATTGTTACATTCGCCGAAAATATTATAAAACTTATTAGCTATTATATTAGCGACATTGATTTTTTCTCTTGCAAATGTATAATCCATTTGGTTGTTGCCATGTAATTTAAGCATGCTCCAAAAGTGTGGCTCTTTAAAAGAAAAAAATGAAATGATTCAGGGTTTCTTGGCTCCTCATCACATTAGCGTAGCTTCTAGGGTTTCTCCGATACTTTGTAGCTGATTGGATTTTTTATAAAATGGAATCCTTCAAGCTGAACTGTTTAATGTAATTGTGAAATCGTCTTTAGAAAGTATAGTAGTCATTGCCAGCTAGTTTTACTGAAAGTAAGTTTATATATTTGAAAAATTACTCGATCGAGAAAAGAAAAGTAAACATTAATAATGATAAAAGTTTCAAATTTCCAATTCCCCAAACAAGTAAAAAAAAATTGGCAAAATTACAACAAAACTATGTTTTCACCCGAAACCGCAAAAATCATAAATAATATCTCAAAACAAGCAAAGTACCTTAATAGTGATTAAATTAAGAATTATCCTGGCTTGAATTACAGACTTGGTGTTTATTAAATAACATGCGAATCATGTAATCTGATAATAGTTACAAGGCAACTGGGAATCCCGTACGAGTTTACTAGAAAAAAGAAGAAAGTAAGGGGAAAGGCAGCTTCACTAACAAAGCTTTCCCAATTTGCTATTTTGGGAGTAGAAAAATAATTTATTATAATTTTTGATTAAATATTTTGGAACCATGAATAAATATTGTTGAAATTTTCAGCTTTTGGGCTTTGATCTTTTCCTGAATTGAATTTGCTAATGTGAAGTTCTGAAAAAAATGTGTGGGAGAAACGAGCAAGTCTAATATTTCTGTGTTTTATTTGGATAAGGCCCTACATTCCGATTCTAACATGAATTCTTTTCAGAGACAAAAAAATGTGAAGTTATTTTGCGTAATGGACGGTTTTTCTCAATTTTCTCAATTTTCTTTTGATTTAGTTTACACCATAATGGTGCCATATCGATTTTATGCGGATAACCCCACAAAACGAAGATATAGGAGGCAGCCAACGTTTACCATGACATTATCTCACTTGTGATAAAAAATAGGTGCAGACACAATTTGTGAGAAAGATAGACGTGTCTTTGATAAAATTCTAGTCACTTTCTGAAGCGAGAACCTACTATGGTTACAGACATGCTGAAATTCAAAGAGTAAAAGCTGCAATTGAGTAGACATCAGTTTCCAGACTCACTCAGTCAGTCAGTGTATCAGACTCAGTCTAAAGATCAAAAGCAAAATGACGTTAGCTCGAAATATGAGTTTGCCATCAGTACATTCCAGGAAGTTCCAATGTATTCTTCTAGTGACCATGAAAACGACCAAAGGAAAAAGAACGCAATCTGTCGCCAATTCAAACAATCGGAATAACACGTGAACAAATATTTACGATACTTTACAAGCTCAATACCCATTTTGTTGGAGGAAAGCTTTTTTGATCTATCGTAGAAGGTTGCGATTTACCATGCCCGGCTGGTTCGCAATGTTCACGTATCTGGATATTTTGACATTTTCTAAAGCGTCTTTCTTACTAAATCCAAAATTGTCCGGCATTCAGAGAAAAACAATTGTGCTCACTTACGAATTTCGAATATGAGTGAACAAATTGGTTTCCTGTTGGTTAGGAAACAGATGTGTTCATCATCATCATCATACAACTTGTGCATCCACTCATGTGAGAGTCGTTCCACTGCACGAAATTCTACTATATCCTTGAGCACAGATCCTGGTACATACGTGTTGCAATCAGAAAAATAGAAATACAGTAGTAAAAAGATTTTTTTCTAGAAAAAAAACATGGATTTGAATATTTCGTATTAGATGTCCCCAGAATCATTATTACTCTTATACTTTTTCGTAATAGAATTCCTTCCTTGTGAATTTTTTTCTTAAAGATATCGTCTCGTTGGTTAATATGTCGTCTTAGTAATCAATCATCACAGATTTTGATCGATTCTTCATGTTTGTAGGCATATTATACTTAGAGCAAATTTCACATGTTTACCGAACACACGTATTTAAAAGAAACGCCCGAATTTAATATAAGAATTGGTCAAATGCTCACGATCGGTGAAAGTATAATTCATTTTACTACCTTATCTACAAGCAAAGCAATTTGTTTAGTGTCCTAAATGTCTGTTTGCATTATTTGAAGTTTGCTGGATTTTTTAACTTTAATACTTTTTCCCAGAAAAGCCCACACATAAATGACAAATTTGCAAGAAAAATAACACCAATGAAAACATTTTTAGAATTCATGCTTTTAGAGTGATCTCATGACCAGGCTTGGTTAGAAACTGTAGAAACATCTTTACCACTTGAATTTATTTATTTTATTTACGGTTGATGCTTGGAATTCTCTTACGGCAGGTTTTTGAAATAGGCTTTAGTGATTCATTGGAACTTTTTTAAAGAGAAATGCCACCAATTAGCTGTTGTTTGCTCTTAAGGGAAAGCAATAACCTCACGAAGAGATTGCTGAAAACAGTTGAACAAATGGAAGGTAGTTGCTTAGAAACTAAACAAAAATATCGAGTTTATACTTAAATAGTATTTCCCCAGAACTGGATAAGCATTTGACGAGAAAGCGTTGCGGAACTGGTTGCGTGAAATAAAAATAGCGTTTTTCAAGCGTTCCTTTCACTGAAGCCTTCATTAAAGAATCCTAGGAATGCTTCCCTGTAAACACTTCACCACCGCATATTTCTTAACTAAGGAGACAATTTCAAACCAAATTGTATGTTGCTTTTGTGTTTTGCATTACAACAAATATTGCGTCCATTTTCACAATGCTAACCTTCATCATGAATGAAATGAATGCAAAACGTGATCTCATATAAGTTTTTAAAATTAAAACAAAGCTACCACAACAACTTTGGTTGCATAGCGTTGAAATCCAAATTCGAGGCAAAATCTATTTGTTAGTGTGTAGTTCAATTTATTATGACGAATTCAAAAGTGTGCTGTCTGTGACCACATAATTCGAGTATGCTTCAGTGAATTGATCATTGAGGAAAAGGCGCTTCAAAAAAAACCTTCAAGAGCTTGGGCTTTTCATTACATTAGCCTAGCTTCTTAGCATTTCTTCAAAACTTTGAAGCCGTATAAGCTAATGTATACTTTTCGGAGCATTTTAATATCAATGCTAATTTATGACCTATAAGCTGTTTCAAATATTATATTAAATTAGTATAAAGAAAGCTATGAATAAAACGCTTATAAAAGGGAAAGTTGACAGCTAAACTGCTTAAACAATTTACATTTGTGCATTTGTACTGGTCACGCTGGAACAGTCATAAAGTATTCAAGATTTTGAGTATATTGTATTTACATCAGGTTTTCAATATCTATCCACTCAAACATTTTTTTGCTTTGGACTATTTCAGGGTTTCCGTTCATTTTAGCATTATTTTTTTCCTTTTCATCTTACGTGTACATCTCGAAAAGTGTAGTAGTCATCCCCTTCTAGTTCTACTGAAAACCAGGTCACAAGATTTTATCAAATTACTCGAGAAGAAAAGAAACGGAAAATAGTAATTAATGATTAAACTCTCAAATTTCCAATTATCTAATGAAGTAAACATTTTGACAGAAATTGGGACAAAACATATATTTAAGTTTGCATCTGAAAAAACAAAAACATGTTTAATGTTAGCACAACGCTACCAAAGTCACCTAAGTAGAAAGTAATTCCAGAAGTCTCTAGGCTTAAATTACAAACCTCGTGTTTCTTAACTAACTAGCACACCCACTTATTTTATTATAATAACAAGGGTACCAACACCAACACTCCTTGATGAGGTTATTAGGATAAAACAGAGTAAATGAGTAAGGGAAAAAGAAGACAAATAGTATAAACTTAATGTAAAATTAAAGGGGTGGGTTTTTGTTTGGGTAAAGAATATAAACTATGACTTCACAGAGCAAAGTAGAAAAATAACAAAAATGACACAGGAAACAAATTTGTTTTACAGATTGATCGTTTATAGTACAAAGTAAAACTTTCTTTGAACAAGCTCCCAAAGCGTTGTATTTATTGAAGGGCAAATATTGGTGATATGAGCAACATTGGTTACAGAATGGCTGAAATCGTCTGAAGTGAAAGCTGCCAAAGATCTTGTCAATAAGTAGAGTTGGACAGAGATGTCAAAAACAGTAACATTTAACTTCCCTTCGTATAGATGCAATTCCTTAAACGCACTTTTGCTTTCGGCAAAAATCAATAAGCTCAAACTTATTTTTTCGATGCTTACGACAAATCTCTTGACACTTCTAGCACACGATATTTTGTATTTTATTTCATGCACAACGAATCAGTCAGAGGAAAACTGTTAAAAACTACCAATCTCAGCAAAACAAGCAAACAAGATAAATAAAAATTCCCCAGAAGGCATCCAGCCAGGTTTCACAAAACGTTCACATTTTGCTCACAATACTGCACAAATACTTTGTATTATAAATACTGGAAAAATGATAGCTCGTGATCTTGTTCTTTCTGCTTTCAATATAAAAATCCACTACGTTTGAGTTGAAAATTAGCTTATGTGCATAATATAATAAACTTAGCTTGAAGTAATGGTGATAATGAATCATATGCTAATTATACTAAATTTTGTACTAATTCACCACTTTGTTTTCCTCTTTATATTTCTCCGTACTTTTCATTGCCTCTAGATATTTTTTCTAAAGCTGTGTATACAAAGCAAGCTAATGAAACGCCTTTCTTTCAAAATTTTGAAAACATAATCCGAGGCATAAGTAAAGTAATATAAATACAAAGCAATGTCTTCTCTATCCGTCCGGACTTCGTTTTTCGAAGCACAATTTGAATACAATTTAGCACTGGAGTAAAGTCTGTTTATCAACCAGTGCTTAAAACAGATATGGTTCAAAAAGACGGAAATTCAATAGTTCGAATAAGAAGATAACTTGTCTAAATCGAATGTGCATTAACGAAACAGCCAATGCCATCTCGTGTGGTATCCTCGAAAATACAACATTCCAATCTTTTAACAGCTTTGTATGATATGCTGGCTATGCTTTATCTTCTCACAAGCAATCTGGAAAACTTTGCATGAACAAAACAGGTATTTTTACAGCAAAAAATATGTTTTTCCATTTTGCCATAGAACCTGTATTGTTACCTGATTTCTATATATTGTTGTCCAGCTGGAAAAACAGCTATCAATGATGTAAATGCCCTTTTCTATCTCTGTGCTTTATTTGTTCAAAATTTTAACGACAGGAAGTGTTGATTGCTTTGATGTTACTTGTGTGATATACTTTTTGATATTTGACAACGCATATGAGTTAATATTTGTCATTCCAATACGATAAAAAACGGTCCATCATCGATTTCAAAAATGGTATGCTAGAACGATAGAGCTAGTTGAGTTGCCCACGTATGCAACGGGATTTTCCCGGGAAAATCGATTAACCCAGGTAAAATAGGAAATTCCCGAAAATGGGAAAATTTCATATTTTCGACGATAACTCGGAAACGAATCAACCTAGAACCATGAAATAAAAACCAATAGATGCGTCTTGGCGCTGTCCAGGTCGCCAATAAAATTTCAAGACGCCATCTTAATTAACGTCGGAGTTATAACGGTTTTTCTGTAGCGGTTAAGTCATAAGGTGGGGCATTCTGAAACTATTTTTAGAATACGTATATGAGGTCGTAGAATTCATTGGTGATAATGGCATGTCACTAGGATTTATAGTTTTTTAAATACACCAATTTAAAAAATGAAATTTTGGTTTTTCGTCAATAACTACAAAAGTTTAAAAAATATTAGCTACGGAAATTGACACTACTGATGTGTACTAACCTTCCGCAGGTTGCCATCAAAATTTCAAGTCTCTAGCACAAATAACTTTTCAACAAATGCCTAAATAGCCTAAATTTTGAAAATATTTTTTATTTCAAAAGTTATTCAAGCTAGCCACTTGAAATTTTAATAGCGACCTGCGTGGAGGAAAGATACATCTGCAGGTAAAAGTTTCATGGTTATAAGTAAATCCTAGTGACATGCCATTATCACCAATGAATTCTACGACCTCAAATATGTATTCTAAAAATAGTTTCAGAATGCCCCACCTTATGACTTAACCGCTACAGAAAAACCGTTATAACTCAAATGGTAATTAAGTTAGAGTCTTGAAATTTTGATGGCGACCTGGACAGCATTAAGACGCATCTATTAGTTTTTATTTCATGGTTCTAGGTTGATTCTTTTCCGAGTTATCGGCGAAAATCTCAAACTTTCCCAATTTCGGGGTATCCCCATTTTACCCGGGTTAATCAATTTTCCCGGGAAAACCACGTTGCATTCGTGGACAACTCAACTAGCTCTATCATTCTAGCATACCATTTTTGAAATCGATGATGGTCCGTTTTTTATCGTATTGGAATGACAAATATTAACTCATATACAGTCTAGTGTATCATTTTTCTACTTGAATCAGTACACAGATTATTATTTTTTCCGTATATAAATATGTTGAATAACCGATTATATTACTACGAAGGCATTCGGAAATTACGCTTCAAGTCAAAAACATCCTTGAAAACATCCTTTCGTCATCTTTTTTGACACCAGCTTGCTTCCTTTCAGTTTTTGAAAGCTTACAACTTTTACGCACTAAAAGGTACTGACATATAATGATATCGTTATTATAATAATGTGTATATATTCACATATTTAAAGTAAAAAAACAACATGTTAGAACAAGTAAACATACAAGTATGCTCCTTCTTTTTTTACATTACATCTGTGGAAAACGAAAAGGACGTCCGCAAATGAAATCTGGTTCAGTTGCTCTCGAGAATTGAAACGGATAGTTTCCTTCTTCAAAATACTATTTCCAATCTTCACTTTCACAAGAGAAAAAAACGTTGAAGTATTGTCTAGTTGAGTATACATTTCACTAACTTTCCATTTCATCTTTTCACCTACATTTCTGTACCACTGCTCTTGAAAATCAAAGTTTAATAATTACTAAAAAGCAAAATATACCATCAATAAGATTAATTTTTACGAACTAATGGATTCACAATTCAAAATAGGAGATTTCCTGAACTATCGGGATAACTTTAACCATTCCATACTTTCTTCTGCAAATGAATCCATTTATTCTGACGGCGATCAAAATAAATCCTACGATGCCCCCAAACAAAATTTAAATTTAGTAATTACGTTTTGTGCGATTGCTTTACTAATTGTTCTGATAAATTTTCGAGTTTTTAAAGTCGTTACAACAGAAGCTCAACAAACGAACAGGTAATGTGTAAATTCATTTACTAAATAGATGCACCTATTTTCTAATATTAAAAAATTTTGAGGTTCACACCTTAATATTTTTTTTAGGTCTGTGAACTTTTTTGTTGCTCATCTCTCGTTCCTTGCAATTGGCTTCACCTGTGTGGTTTTCATTTATGTAATGGAAAAGTCAAATATATTCAGTTTGACTGCACCAGGACTTTGTGAAATTCTTTCGTTTCTGCGAAGTAAGTTTATCTGTTCATTAGAATAAATCATATAAAAAATGTTATGTATAACCACGACAAGGTATTATGATATATTTTCAGACACAATATTAAGCTTGTTTCCACTGAACTCCATGGCAATTACGTATGTTCGAATACGGTGTTCAACAAGTAACATGAGCAAAGCTTCCCTTTCTCTTGCTCTCCTCCTTATTTGGATAGTAGCCACAATTGGAAGTTTACCATCAATCTTCATGGTAAAATACACAAAGGATTTTAGCACCCAACTGGAAAAATGCAAACAGGTAATAAATTCATTTTTGGTCAATATTGGGAGTTCTATGCGGTCAACTTGTGGCTCCAACGTGATTTATGGGATGAATGAAACTTTTGGAAAAAGGAATGGTAACTTTTCTCCATCAATTACCTGAGATTTGGCAGCTTTGAATCAACATCTTGCAATGTGATGTGAACTACTATGTTTGACCTTCAACGACTTCATCAGTTTCTTTTTCAGCATGCATGATTTTAGTAGTAGTGAGCTTCAAGAAAGTGGTTAAATATTTTTTCACGTTGCATATACGTACATACTGATCTTGGACCATTGCTGCCAGTATAACTTTTAAAATTAGTTGACATTAAATTTCCAAGAGGATTGATAGTAGTACACAATTCAATTATGTTTGTGACATTGCTCTAGAAACTTGCAGAAAATGTTATTAAAAAGTCCACAATGAAAAAAACTTCAAAGTACTCAAAAATAAAGACTAATGTACAGTTCGGTTTTGAGCCCTTTGATGCTAACATTAAACCGTGCTCTTTACAATTGTGGCAAAAATTGACTTATTGGTACTACAAGTTGAAAGGAATACATTCGTATTTCATATTTTGCTGTTTTCTTACAAGTCTAATGTTGAAACCTATGTCTTCATAGTATGAACATGTATTGTGTACGACTATACATTTTACAGTAAGATTTTCAAAGTTGATTTTAACGTTTGACAATTTATCGTAAGTTAAACATTTAATTTTTAGAATACGAAATATACTTGACAACTGATCTTGTTTGTATATTATAAAGTAAAAATAACTAAACTATTTACTGACTTTTCTTATATTAAGGGAATGATTTACATATGTCATAACATTTCAATAAATTCGTACTTTAGCATCTGTTCAATGTTTCGTACCCATGTATGTCGTTATACACAAACTTCTACAAACTTGTTTAAATAACATATTATTTGCCAGGTCACGTCACACGGTTTATTATTAGTGGACATATTTGTCCTTTGTCAAGGTGAACCACTTTAGTTCGCTCTGATCGTGAATACATTTCGCAAGCTAAGTCTGGCATGAAACCATTTTCTTTCCTTAAACATATTCTTTAACATCCCAAATAACTATTCATAAAATACTTTTTACCAGCGTAATACCATTCGTTTAATGCAATTACAAACTAAAAAATGGTGTCTCACAATTTCTGTGGATGCCATAATTGAAATGATTACATACGTATTTGACAGTCGAGTTTTCTGACTACAAAACCAAAATCTCTTACATTTCGAAATTTCCTCCTACAACCTTGTATCTGTCTATTTAGTTAGATTTTCCGACAACATGGTTAATTCCAAACAGAAATTTTGATAACTTTCACTTTTATTTCAGATACCTCTTCTTGGTACGTTCGAGGCCACTCTTGCATATGAAATCTTTCGATTTGTCGTGTATCACTTTCTCGTCTGCTTCTACATGACATACGGTAAGAATACATGTAATATTTTGAATAAGTATACTTCTTTTTTGTCAAATGTATCAATAAATATTAATATCTTAACTGTCTACAGCCATGATCCAAATTCGGGCACGAATACGCTATTTGTACATTCTTAAGGTAAAGCACTAAATATATTTAGGAAAAAAATCAAATATACTTTAACAATATATTTGTGAGGTGTCAATAAAAATACACATTTTACTATTTTTTAATAATTATTTGTCTCTTTTTCCAGCCCATTCCAAACAAGATGAAAAGACGAGTACAAAGAGTTCGATTTGTGTACCTGCATTCTATTGTTTTCATACTGATTTGGCTCCCTACTGGCCTTGGACTAGGTTTATATAAACTCAGAACACGGATAGAGTGGATGGCGGACTATATCAATGTATACATAACCGCCATAGTCGTTCTATGTAGTTCACTCTTTTTTCTAAGCCCACTTGTTTACGTGTTCTTACATGAGGAAACGTCAACAGTAATCTGCAAAGGATTGGGATTGCCTGGAAGCACCTGTCTGAGAAACGGAATAAGGGAAAATGCAGATACAAATGTGCAAATGGAAATTTCTTGTCAGAACAATCTTAAGACGCAGAGAAAAAGGGAAAGCAAATATAAGAAAAAAGTTACAAGAAATGTGTTACATGAATTTACCACCGACATGAGCCGAATTTCAACTGTGGCGTTGAGTGAGATATCTAACAAGTCAATAAAATCATATAAAAATGTAAATTTTCAAAGTTTGAGACAGGCATCTTCTAAAAAGATTCCAACATCATCAAACGAATCCCAAACTTGTGCAGTAGAAACTTATGTTGTCACCAGAAAACCAAATATTGATGTAAACGAAGAAGCATGTAAGCAAGTAAAAGAAACATTGGTTTGATTTGGCCAAGCAAAACTCTGAGTGTGAATTTAGATTACCTGATAGAGAAATCTAATGTAATTGAAAAATATACGTAGGTTACTATCGAAATTAATTATATTCTAAAACATTTTGTCAGAAAAAGTTTGAAAGCTATTTTAAATAGCATAATAAATCCAGTTAAAGTTATATTTTATATTTTTTTCTTAATGTAATACTATTGTGTATATACACATATATGTTTTGTATTGCATAAGAAATTGAAATATTTTCTTCCTTTAAATGAGTTTGAGGAAGAGATATTGCTTAAAAACTAACTATTACGCTCCATCATAAGGTTTTTATTCTTATTTTGATTATTCTATTGTGAAACTAGTGTTAATTTTACACAGCTACAAGTAAATATTCATCGAAGCTGCTTAGTTTTTAATTAAATGGCCTAATGTTTTCAGGGTGGTATGAATTACACCTTGCTACTGGCATGTTATGAAATTATGTTTTGAACAACAGATCTCTAATAAAATTTACTGTTTATACTACAAATAAACTTTTAATCTCCTAAGCTAACATTTCATACATAAACAAAACGTACGTTTTGGGAGAATCATCATAATTTATCATGTCATGCTATTATTACATGATAAATAAACACATTAACCATAAATTTTGCAGTTATATGACTGTCGAGAAATGTTCAACAATGTTAAAATGAGAGAAAGATAAAAGCAAAATTAAAAATATGAATGCATGTCTTGACTCTTCACAAGAAAAAAATACAAGTTGGATTCTAAATATTTTGATGCTATCAGCATATTAATTTGAGTTAACAAGAAAATTTATTTACTCATTGTTTATTTTGTTGGACTATTCTTGCAAGCAATGGTATTACTACGTAGTATTTTTACAAACACGTAAATTCCCAAATACATTACACAGCCCCTCTAGCTTTATTTTTCTAACTAAAGTACTACCGCCGTTTTAATTGTGTGCCACATATATAATTCTAAGAGAATGGTTTGAAACAACAGTATTCATCCCACTTAAAAATGAAATGGTACATCTTGATATGGTACACTGGTACTAAAATGATGTACATTTCAGTAATATTATTACATTTGCTTATTTCCAGGTATTATGCGGAAGGATAAAGGAGGATTTTTTTTGATACGTCTAGTAGATTTTCATTTGAAATGTAATCAAAATCTCAAACAAATGTATTTTCCATTTCAACCGGAAACAGTAGTATCACGAAAAAAATCTCAATCCAATCGAGATTGTTTACTGTAACATTTTATGAGCCATATCGCACTAATCAACAACACTAGCACAATAAACGCTTGCACTGCAACTTACAGATAATATTACGGTCAATAAAATAAACTGTTAGCCTTCACTGGCAAGACAGAGAAAGCTTTGAGTCAATACTTCAACAAGAAAACTGCACTCGTGAGTAAATTCATACGTTATCTAGGCGTATACATGTTAAAGCCTTACCCAACTATAATAAAACCCAGATCCCAAACTATTCTTTGCTCAGTGGCACTGTCAACGTAGAACGGTTCACATCTTTTGAACAATATTCAAGTTTTTATTACCAATTATGTTTTCAACAATACGTTGTTACTATAAAACTCTATATCCAAGACAGGAAGAAAACTAGTAAAAAAATATATACCCTAAGGTAAAATTTAAATTTTGGTAGCACAAAAATGCAAGGATAGTACCAACGTTCCATATTATGCTGCTGGAAATGGGTCATAGACTATTTCATCAAATGAAAATGACACTTCACATTAAATATTTACTATTTGATAATAGCATTCTTCATAACAATAATTGTCCTCAGAGTTCTATACGACTTGCCCTGAGGTAGACAGGAGAAAGTTATGTGTTTATCTGAATCTTTAGGGTTTTTTGGTAACCTTAAATACAAGCTGTGGCTAAGCTGTATGGATTTGTATTTGAAGTAATGGTCTTCCAACATGTTTATAGCCCATTTGTCTGGAACCGCAAGTAGATTAATTCTGAATGGCTTGTTTACAGGCTGGAGAAGCCCAGTAGTAAATATATCGGTATCTAGACGTTTTGAACTTTTTTCATTGATATGATGAAATATTCCTTCTATTTCCTTTCAATCAGTTTGTTTGACGAAATACATAAAGGATGGGAATACAAAACAGGAAAAGTACAAGCAGGTAGTTTGGGAAAATGTATTTTTAGCCTGGTTCTTGGACTATGCTTCTTTATTTAACTTCAAACGAGAAATACATATGTATAGCCTGATGAATTTTAAGGAAAACTTCACATTAATTATAAAGGGTTCCAATGACGGTTTTTTATTGCTTTTGTGTTTTGAACATTACTCAGTTACATGATCACCTGAGGGTCGCTTATATGTTAAAGTGTATTAGTCTACAAAGACAGCAGGGTTTACAGCTGGATTGTCTTATTTTGTTCTGATATCCTAAAGGAACACAAAGTTGTCAAAAAGAAAGTTTTCTTGAAATTAAATACGACACAGAGAAAGTTTGGATGGAAACTATGATATAGATATGAAAGCTCTATGGTGTATTTTAAAGTTTGAGATGTTGAAATACATAATTAGGTTTGCACATAA
This sequence comes from Entomobrya nicoleti, assembly GCA_034695465.1. Lineage (NCBI taxonomy): Eukaryota > Metazoa > Arthropoda > Collembola > Entomobryomorpha > Entomobryidae > Entomobrya > Entomobrya nicoleti. Next base: position 16,782 of record JAQFZG010002085.1, read on the forward strand.
TAAAAAACCATTAGCCATTGTATTCGTCCTTTTTTGTCTTAAATTTTATTTCGCACAGCGTACACTCACATGTCATGAGCTTGCTTCGTGCAAATCATCTTCCACGTAAACATTAGTCATTTCACTTAAAAAGAGTCACAACACATGAATAATACTATGTTAAGCAAACATATATAGACGGTGAACATTTCCCCACCAATTAAATTCAAAGTCTAAAAAGGACAAAATACGGAGCTTTATGTACATACATAACTGCCTATTTAGAAAACCCATTAGGTGAGTACTTTCACTTCATAAATATCTGCAAGGCCTATTTATGCATGTGTTGTTTTTATTTTGCTTCAAAGTTGTACTTATTCATGTGTACCGAGAGGTTTTGTTGTTGCTTTGCTTCCAGAATATTTATTTTTCTATTTATATACGACATGCTTTTTTACAATAAATTATCTTATGTATGCAAAGATGTGCTATACTAAGATGATAAAAAGTTTTTTTTACAATAGTATAGCTCTGCCGGAGATTCACTCCATTTTCCTACAAACCAATTAGCTCAATTTACCCACATAAACATAATAGACTCTCTCAAGGTTTCCGTACTCTCAGAAAAACTTGAGCACAGACTTGTGCCTTTCTTTTTGTTAGGGTATATTGGCTTTCACTTAGTTTTTACCTAGTAATGTTGAGAATAAATGAAAAAATATAAATATTCATAATTACGCTTTCTGGGAAAGTTTTTCATGTTTTCCTCTTTTCATATTTTTGCATGTGAATGGAATCAGACTAGTTTTATGAGTGGGTGTACGCGGGCTTGTTGAACTACCGTTGGTTGAACAAAGAAAGTCCATAAATATGAGTTTAAAAAACTAATTGTTTATTCATTAGTTTTAAATACTAACTAAAATATAGTTCATCCATAAATCAATATTCCTTTTTTTGCCTTGACATTATTTTCAAATGACTTTCTATTACATTCAATGTCATTATTTAACTCGTTCTGACCTTGAGCAGATATAATTTTTCGCGTTGAAGTGGCCAAAATAAGTTTAAACTGTTGTAATGCTGACAATACGAAAGCAAGCATATTAGTATTTTCACTCAAGTAGTCTCGAAAGCAAAGCAGAGTAATCTTCTTCAACGAGCAAGTAATTAAATGTATAATTGCTTTCAAGAACAATGGGAGCCGATAATATGTCAGAAAGAACCCTTGCACTGTTACTTCTTGTCGAAAAATCATAACCGAAATCTACTTGT